>CAJHNH020001251.1:0-185866 GCA_905116865.2 Candidula unifasciata | reverse complement strand
GTATTGTGGATAGAACTCGTGTACAACAGACAGGCCAGCAGAGAGAACTGATGGGTGGTCTCAAATGGTGGCATGAAGGAGTATTGTGGATAGAACTCGTGTACAACAGACAGGCCAGCAGAGAGAACTGATGGGTGGTCTCAAATGGTGGCATGAAGGAGTATTGTGGATAGATAGAACTCGTGTACAACAGACAGGCCAGCAGAGAGAACTGATGGGTGGTCTCAAATGGTGGCATGAAGGAGTATTGTGGATAGAACTCGTGTACAACAGACAGGCCAGCAGAGAGAACTGATGGGTGGTCTCAAATGGTGGCATGAAGGAGTATTGTGGATAGAACTCGTGTACAACAGACAGGCCAGCAGAGAGAACTGATGGGTGGTCTCAAATGGTGGCATGAAGGAGTATTGTGGATAGAACTCGTGTACAACAGACAGGCCAGCAGAGAGAACTGATGGGTGGTCTCAAATGGTGGCATGAAGGAGTATTGTGGATAGAACTCGTGTACAACAGACAGGCCAGCAGAGAGAACTGATGGGTGGTCTCAAATGGTGGCATGAAGGAGTATTGTGGATAGAACTCGTGTACAACAGACAGTGGAGAGAACTGATGGGTGGTCTCAAATGATGAAGGAGTATTGTGGATAGAACTCGTGTACAACAGACAGGCCAGCAGCAGAGATGAAGGAGTATTGTGGATAGAACTGATGGGCAGAGAGAACTGATGGGTGGTCTCAAATGGTGGCATGAAGGAGTATTGTGGATAGAACTCGTGTACAACAGACAGGCCAGCAGAGAGAACTGATGGGTGGTCTCAAATGGTGGCATGAAGGAGTATTGTGGATAGAACTCGTGTACAACAGACAGGCCAGCAGAGAGAACTGATGGGTGGTCTCAAATGGTGGCATGAAGGAGTATTGTGGATAGAACTCGTGTACAACAGACAGGCCAGCAGAGAGAACTGATGGGTGGTCTCAAATGGTGGCATGAAGGAGTATTGTGGATAGAACTCGTGTACAACAGACAGGCCAGCACAGAGAACTGATGGGTGGTCTCAGCAGAGAGAATTGTGGATAGAACTCGTGTACAACAGACAGGCTGCATGATGGGTGGTCTCAAATGGTGGCATGAAGGAGTATCAAAACTCGTGTGGCAGCAGAGAGAACTGAGGGTATGGTGGCATGAAGGAGTATTGTGGAAGAACTCGTGTACAACAGACAGGCCAGCAGAGAGAACTGATGGGTGGTCTCAAATGGTGGCATGAAGGAGTATTGTGGATAGAACTCGTGTACAACAGACAGGCAGGCAGAGAGAACTGATGGGTGGTCTCAAATGGTGGCATGAAGGAGTATTGTGGATAGAACTCGTGTACAACAGACAGGCCAGCAGAGAGAACTGATGGGTGGTCTCAAATGGTGGCATGAAGGAGTATTGTGGATAGAACTCGTGTACAACAGACAGGCCAGCAGAGAGAACTGATGGGTGGTCTCAACATGAAGGAGTATTGTGGATAGAACTCGTGTACAACAGACAGGCCACAGGCAAGCAGAGGAGTATTGTGGATAGAACTCGTGTACAACAGACAGGCAAGCAGAGAGAACTGATGGGTGGTCTCAAATGGTGGCATGAAGGAGTATTGTGGATAGAACTCGTGTACAACAGACAGGCAAGCAGAGAGAACTGATGGGTGGTCTCAAATGGTGGCATGAAGGAGTATTGTGGATAGAACTCGTGTACAACAGACAGACAGGCCAGCAGAGAGAATAGAACTGATGGGTGGGGTCTCTCAAATGGTGGCATGAAGGAGTATTGTGGATAGAACTCGTGTACAACAGACAGGCCAGCAGAGAGAACTGATGGGTGGTCTCAAATGGTGGCATGAGGGAGTATTGTGGATAGAACTCGTGTACAACAGACAGGCAAGCAGAGAGAACTGATGGGTGGTCTCAAATGGTGGCATGAAGGAGTATTGTGGATAGAACTCGTGTACAACAGACAGGCCAGCAGAGAGAACTGATGGGTGGTCTCAAATGGTGGCATGAAGGAGTATTGTGGATAGAACTCGTGTACAACAGACAGGCCAGCAGAGAGAACTGATGGGTGGTCTCAAATGGTGGCATGAAGGAGTATTGTGGATAGAACTCGTGTACAACAGACAGGCCAGCAGAGAGAACTGATGGGTGGTCTCAAATGGTGGCATTAAGGAGCATTGTGGATAGAACTCGTGTACAACAAACAGGATCAAGATCTGTCTAGAAACACAGATACCTACACTGTTCTGCAAGGCCTGATGACGATGGTTCCAATATGCAGGTTTCATAATAGATCTGACATGTCTGTATACAGACTGTTGGTTACCTGCCACTGAGGCAGATGCACTGACTTCGAAGAAAGCCTCTAATAAGATGACTCATATAACATGCCAGTTATGGAGGCAGTGGGTCTATTCTTGTTTTTAAAGGCCAGAATGTGACCTTGAAACCTACACAAGGAAATTGTGTCTACATCATACAACTGTGGACTAGACTACACATACAACACTCACTAGACTTCAGCATGCCACTAACAAACTGTTCCCTGTCCAAGAATCCATCACTATCCTTATCTTGTCGTCTGAAAAAGTCTGTGACTCGAAACTTCTGTGATTGTATCCAATTTAAGTATCGCAACCTCCAGAGGTCAAAGTCAAAGTTTTTAAAACTCTCAATCTGAAACAAGCCAAGGAAACAAACATTTTTGACTAAAGTTGCCAAAATCTAAGATAAACAAAGAAAACATTTCACACTCTTTAAGCTTAACAAAACTACAGTTCAGCTAATTGAGTATTTTCAAATATAGGACAGAAGCAGATGGTAGTTGACGCTGACCATGTCAGGAGAACAGAAGCAGATGGTAGTTGACACTGACCATGTCATGAGAACAGAAGCAGATGGTAGTTGACGCTGACCATGTCAGGAGAACAGAAGCAGATGGTAGTTGACGCTGACCATGTCAGGAGAACAGAAGCAGATGGTAGTTGACACTGACCATGTCAGGAGAACAGAAGCCGATGGTAGTTGACGCTGACCATGTCAGGAGAACAGAAGCAGATGGTAGTTGACACTGACCATGTCAGGAGAACAGAAGCAGACAGTAGTTGACACTGACCATGTCAGGAGAACAGAAGTAGACAGTAGTTGACGCTGACCATGTCAGGAGAACAGAAGCAGATGGTAGTTGATGCTGACCATGTCAGGAGAACAGAAGCAGATGGTAGTTGACGCTGACCATGTCAGGAGAACAGAAGCAGATGGTAGTTGACACTGACCATGTCAGGAGGACAGAAGCCGATGGTAGTTGACGCTGACCATGTCAGGAGAACAGAAGCAGATGGTAGTTGACACTGACCATGTCAGGAGAACAGAAGCCGATGGTAGTTGACGCTGACCATGTCAGGAGAACAGAAGCAGATGGTAGTTGACACTGACCATGTCAGGAGAACAGAAGCAGACAGTAGTTGACACTGACCATGTCAGGAGAACAGAAGTAGACAGTAGTTGACGCTGACCATGTCAGGAGAACAGAAGCAGATGGTAGTTGATGCTGACCATGTCAGGAGAACAGAAGCAGATGGTAGTTGACGCTGACCATGTCAGGAGAACAGAAGCAGATGGTAGTTGACACTGACCATGTCAGGAGGACAGAAGCCGATGGTAGTTGACGCTGACCATGTCAGGAGAACAGAAGCAGATGGTAGTTGACACTGACCATGTCAGGAGAACAGAAGCCGATGGTAGTTGACGCTGACCATGTCAGGAGAACAGAAGCAGATGGTAGTTGACACTGACCATGTCAGGAGAACAGAAGCAGACAGTAGTTGACACTGACCATGTCAGGAGAACAGAAGTAGACAGTAGTTGACGCTGACCATGTCAGGAGAACAGAAGCAGATGTTAGTTGATGCTGACCATGTCAGGAGAACAGAAGCAGATGGTAGTTGACGCTGACCATGTCAGGAGAACAGAAGCCGATGGTAGTTGACACTGACCATGTCAGGAGAACAGAAGCCGATGGTAGTTGATGCTGACCATGTCAGGAGAACAGAAGCAGATGGTAGTTGACGCTGGCCATGTCAGGAGAACAGAAGCAGATGGTAGTTGACACTGACCATGTCAGGAGAACAGAAGCCGATGGTAGTTGATGCTGACCATGTCAGGAGAACAGAAGCAGACGGTAGTTGACACTGACCATGTCAGGAGAACAGAAGCAGATGGTAGTTGACACTGACCATGTCAGGAGAACAGAAGCCGATGGTAGTTGATGCTGACCATGTCAGGAGAACAGAAGCCGATGGTAGTTGACACTGACCATGTCAGGAGAACAGAAGCAGGCGGTAGTTGACGCTGACCATGTCAGGAGAACAGAAGCAGATGGTAGTTGACACTGACCATGTCAGGAGAACAGAAGCAGACAGTAGTTGATGCTGACCATGTCAGGAGAACAGAAGCAGATGGTAGTTGACACTGACCATGTCAGGAGAACAGAAGCAGATGGTAGTTGACTCTGACCATGTCAGGAGAACAGAAGCAGACGGTAGTTGACACTGACCATGTCAGGAGAACAGAAGCAGATGGTAGTTGACGCTGACCATGTCAGGAGAACAGAAGCAGGTGGTAGTTGACGCTGACCATGTCAGGAGAACAGA
This sequence comes from Candidula unifasciata, assembly GCA_905116865.2. Lineage (NCBI taxonomy): Eukaryota > Metazoa > Mollusca > Gastropoda > Stylommatophora > Geomitridae > Candidula > Candidula unifasciata. The sequence continues at coordinate 181,183 of CAJHNH020001251.1, read as the reverse complement.
AGCAGATGGTAGTTGACACTGACCATGTCAGGAGAACAGAAGCAGATGGTAGTTGACACTGACCATGTCAGGAAAACCGAGATATTAGAAGAACATTAGAATTACTGCTAGCATTTCTTACAAATTTTGATTTATACACACATATAATATACATACGCACACACACACATATAATATACACACTCACACATACAAATGGAAATTATGATTTTTAAAAAAAAACAAAAGAATGTCTGGGATTACAACATTTGGACTTTTAAAGCAATACAAAATTTTTAATGTTTAAATTTAAGATGTAGAAAAAGAAGCAAAATAGGAATACACACAGAAAACTGACCTCTAACAAAGTTTCATATGCATCCTGCAGACGTTTCTTCCTGTCGACTGACATATGCCAGACTGCACGCCATTTGCTTTGTAGAGCAAGCACTCTGGAGTGCAGACCTCCTTCAAACTCGTTTAACTTCACATTTCTGAAAGTAATTAAAGTCAAACTGAATATAAACATTTACATATTCTTGCTTCTTGACAAACATAATCAGCCTGAAATATGATAAACACACCCCAAAAAAGATGATGCATAACTAACACAAATAAAAGAGCTTATGTCGAAAAATTATAATATTAATGATATTAATAAAGCTCATTTATGCAACCAGGAAAGAACAGAACAGTAACATCACCACCGACCAGATGTGTACTACAAAAGTCTGTCAAATGATATGACACAATCTACTATGTTTCTGATACAGTTAGTCTATGTCTGACTAGAAAACACAACCTACCAGGTTTCGGGTACAGTTTGTCTGTCATATGTCTGACTAGAAAACACAACCTACCAGGTTTGTGGTACAGTTTGTCATATGTCTGACTAGAAAATACAACCTACCAGGTTTGTGGTACGGTTAGTCTGTCATATGTCTGACTAGAAAACACAACCTACCAGGTTTGTGGTACAGTTAGTCTGTCATATGTCTGACTAGAAAACACAACCTACCAGGTTTCGGGTACAGTTTGTCTGTCAAATGTCTGACTAGTATGTCTAACGGTGTTGGTATGAGTGGACTTATCCTCACATTTATCTTCTTGACTGTGATGAAGTCTGTCAAGGATAAGCTACTTCTAAAACAAACCCTGAACCCCCCCCCCCCCCCCCGCTATGGATCCCTCAGTTATGTAAGCCAAATATGTGTGTGTGGACAACTTGAGTGATAGTGTTCATACAAGATTCAATCATCAAACCAAAAAGATCACTGAAACTAAGTGAACTAAAGATTCAATAATCAAACTGAACAGATCACTGGAACTAAGTGAACTAAATATTCAAGGAATGAACACAAAGTTATTACCCTTTACTATGGGAGGCCAATTTGGTCTGAGAACTGGAAACCAGTTTCGATAACCTTTCAGCGTCGCTGTTTTTACTGGCTACTTCATCATGGAATTCCTGCAAGCAAAGTTCAGAGATTGTGCTTTATTTCATCAAGTGGAATGTCTTTATTTTATACAGTGACTTTTCTATTTTCCTCAGAAAAGTGAAATTTAGACTCAATTCATTCCCATATGGGTCCTGGGGTCTCTATTTTGGTTGGGGGTGGGGGGGGTGGGGTGGGAGGACCCAATGCTCTTTAACATGCATGTCATTAAAGGTGACCAATCAGGGGTGTTTCCTTCAAAGATACAGTGCATCTGTCTGAGAGCCAGGAACCAACAGTCTGCATACAAATTAACCAGAACTTAAAGGTGGACCAATCAGGGTGTTTGCCTTCAAAATCTAGTTCTGATACTAGGTTTACTTCAAGTCTCTGACACGTACAAGCATACAAGAGGCCTTGGCAAACCTCTGAATGGCCCTGGTTTACTTCAAGTCTCTCACACGTACAGACATACACCAAACCTAGGCAAACCATTTTTAAATGATGAGTAATAAACAAATGTACAACTCTACAAAGTGACAAACATATACCAGACCTTGGCAAACCATTTTCAAATTATGATTAATAAAAAAATGTACAACTCTACAAAGTGACAAACATAAAGCTGAGAGTGTTCTAATATGTTGACATCTGTGACACACTGTTTACACAAACACTATTTTGGGACACAGAAATTCTGTATAATTGCAAACCAGAGGCTAAACTAACCATTTATAAGATGTACAGATAGACATAAATGATTAAACACTTTACAAACAGTTTGAAAAGCTCTGGTAAACTAGACAACTGACCAGGTGTTCCTTGTACAGACAGACATAAATGATTGAACACTTGACAAACAGTTTGAAAAGCTCTGGTAAACTAGACAACTGACAACTGACCAGGTGTTCCTTGAGCAGTGTCTCCACCACCTGGACATCCTCAGGAATGGAGTCACTCTCTTTGGTGGCCAGAAGTGCCTGGGCATCGGTCAGCCACGCCAGAAGCTCCTCCAACAATGCAGCATTGCCTTGAATGTTCTGCACAGCTTCCTGTAACCTCTGACCTCTGGCTGCGGCTCTTTGTAACAGCTGAGGAGGACAGTTTGGCTGTGTTAGTATCTTTGAAATATTATCTGTTCAGGAAAGCAAGCTTTAAATGTTACTGAAATAATCATATTAATTGCTAGCCCTGACTGCTTCTTGATTCAGTGTCTTTATTTCTGCTTATTTTTCAGATGTTTGGCCTAAAGAAAACCTTCAAACACTTGGAGTCACCAACTAAAATTAGAAGGCCAACAAGAGAGATAAATGGAGATATGTAATGAACTTGAAGAGTTCAGAATGCTGAAGAAGAATAAGAAGAAGAAGAAAGAATATGAAAGAAGAAAGGAATAAGGGAGGAAGAGAAGAAAAAGAAGAAGGGAGGAAGAGGTGGAGGAGAAAGATGAAGAGCAGTAGTATTTAATACTACATCAAAAGAAGGAATGAATAAACCCAGAACTGACATCACTGCCCTTGGGATATTGCCAGACAGGCCCTGTCTCATTCTTCAAACAACCAACGAAAGCTTAAATGCTAATGGTACCAGCACTAATCTGTGAAATCAAATCTATAACCATTACACCTGAGGGTCATCTATGACTGCACCTAGCTGTCAATTATTTTACATAAAGTGATTTCACTTCCTTATCTATTTACCCCCCCCCCCTTCCCTCCCCAGACCTGATCCCAACTTACTTTCCCACTCATCTGATATCTTACTTCACTACAAATGTGATCCAGTCTGAGTTCCCCACTCACCTGGCCCCATCTGACTTCCCCACTCGCCTGATCCCATCTGAGTTCCCCACTCACCTGGTCCCAACTGACTTCCCCACTCCCCTGATCCCAACTGACTTCCCCACTCACCTGGTCCCAACTGACTTCCCCACTCACCTGATCCCATCTGAGTTCCCCACTCACCTGATCCCATCTGAGTTCCCCACTCGCCTGATCCCATCTGACTTCCCCACTCACCTGATCCCAGCTGACTTCCCCACTCACCTGGTCCCAACTGACTTCCCCACTCACCTGGTCCCAACTGACTTCCCCACTCACCTGGTCCCATCTGACTTCCCCACTCACCTGGTCCCAACTGACTTCCCCACTCACCTGGCCCCATCTGACTTCCCCACTCGCCTGATCCCATCTGAGTTCCCCACTCACCTGGTCCCAACTGACTTCCCCACTCACCTGATCCCAACTGACTTCCCCACTCACCTGATCCCAACTGACTTCCCCACTCACCTGGTCCCAGCTGACTTCCCCACTCACCTGATCCCAACTGACTTCCCCACTCACCTGGCCCCAACTGACTTCCCCACTCGCCTGATCCCATCTGAGTTCCCCACTCCCCTGGTCCCAACTGACTTCCCCACTCACCTGATCCCAACTGACTTCCCCACTCACCTGGTCCCAACTGACTTCCCCACTCACCTGGTCCCATCTAGTCTGTGTGATGGTCAGGTAGTACTTGACAAATCTGACAGCATTCGGATGACAGCTCAGCAAAATCTCCTCTGCCAAACGTTTGATCTTGTCCACACTGCCCTGGTGTCTCTGCAAGTCTTCCTGGAATTTCTGTCACCAAAGAAAACATCCCAGATGTTAGTTTTCTCAAACATTAGTTTACACTGTACCATGGTTTCCTCAAAAACAAGCAATTATCTATTTATTTCATGCAAATATCAAGGCCAGTATGTCTCAATAATACTGTCACTTTTATATAATCTTCAAGATATTTCATAGTTATTTCGTGTCTTTACATTCTTTCAAGATGTAATCAATACACCTTCTCAATGCATTCTCCTGCCTCAGCTCTAAGACAATCCGGTTGTTAGTATATCTGGATGAGTTATGTGTCAGCTTTATTTTGAAACCTTGTCTCTGATCAACAACAACAAAATGTCTACACGCCAGCTTGCATTCACAAACAGCTGTAACTTGCCAGGTAGACCTACCTCACATTCACAAACGGTTGTAGCTTGCCAGGTAGACCTACCTCACATTCACAAACGGCTGTAGCTTGCCAGGTAGACCTACCTCACATTCACAAACGGTTGTAGCTTGCCAGGTAGACCTACCTCACATTCACAAACGGCTGTAGCTTGCCAGGTAGACCTACCTCACATTCACAAACAGCTGTAACTTGCCAGGTAGACAAGACCTACCTCACATTCACAAACAGCTGTAACTTGCCAGGTAGACCTACCTCACATTCACAAACAGCTGTAACTTGCCAGGTAGACCTACCTCACATTCACAAACGGTTGTAGCTTGCCAGGTAGACCTACCTCACATTCACAAACGGCTGTAGCTTGCCAGGTAGACCTACCTCACATTCACAAACAGCTGTAACTTGCCAGGTAGACAAGACCTACCTCACATTCACAAACAGCTGTAACTTGCCAGGTAGACCTACCTCACATTCACAAACAGCTGTAACTTGCCAGGTAGACAAGACCTACCTCACATTCACAAACAGCTGTAACTTGCCAGGTAGACCTACCTTACATTCACAAACAGCTGTAACTTGCCAGGTAGACCTACCTCACATTCACAAACAGCTGTAACTTGCCAGGTAGACCTACCTCACATTCACAAACAGCTGTAACTTGCCAGGTAGACCTACCTCACATTCACAAATAACTGTAACTTGCCAGGTAGACCTACCTCACATTCACAAACAGCTGTAACTTGCCAGGTAGACCTACCTCACATTCACAAACGGTTGTAGCTTGCCAGGTAGACCTACCTCACATTCACAAACGGCTGTAGCTTGCCAGGTAGACCTACCTCACATTCACAAACGGTTGTAGCTTGCCAGGTAGACCTACCTCACATTCACAAACGGCTGTAGCTTGCCAGGTAGACCTACCTCACATTCACAAACAGCTGTAAACTTGCAGGTAGACAAGACCTACCTCACATTCACAAACAGCTGTAACTTGCCAGGTAGACCTACCTCACATTCACAAACAGCTGTAACTTGCCAGGTAGACCTACCTCACATTCACAAACGGTTGTAGCTTGCCAGGTAGACCTACCTCACATTCACAAACGGCTGGTAGCTTGCCAGGTAGACCTACCTCACATTCACAAACAGCTGTAACTTGCCAGGTAGACAAGACCTACCTCACATTCACAAACAGCTGTAACTTGCCAGGTAGACCTACCTCACATTCACAAACAGCTGTAACTTGCCAGGTAGACAAGACCTACCTCACATTCACAAACAGCTGTAACTTGCCAGGTAGACCTACCTTACATTCACAAACAGCTGTAACTTGCCAGGTAGACCTACCTCACATTCACAAACAGCTGTAACTTGCCAGGTAAACCTACCTCACATTCACAAATAACTGTAACTTGCCAGGTAGACCTACCTCACATTCACAAACAGCTGTAACTTGCCAGGTAGACCTACCTCACATTCACAAACAGCTGTAACTTGCCAGGTAGACCTACCTCATGTTTGTCTATCAAATGCAGCACTGACAGCTCATCTTCTGGAAGAGTTTTCAATTTGAGCTGAGATTCAGCCTGAGGTAGAAACTCTCGCATCTCAGTCACTACCTCCTGAAACTCTTCTGCCTGCAAATACAGACAAATAATTCTTCACATAAAATGGCAACACAGAAATGAATTTGAAAATGCTACAATTAGTCTTAGCCAGAGCCAAATTAATCAGACATAGGTTGCAATTTAAAAAATAATCTGGCTTCAACATTCTCTTGTGTGACCCAATTTCAGTAGTTTCAAGAGATTCTCTCGCTGGTTCAGACACTGCCTTCCAGTTCTTAACCATACCAGACCGCTGGCCCGGTTTACCGGGAATTTCTTAACCTGTCTCTATACCAAAACGATGCGTCATGGACTAAAAGTAACCACCCAATCGTTATCAATCCTCTTTGTTAGACATTGCAAATGTCTGCCCGCATGTGTTTGGATTGTATTTGTATTGTTTTACATGGAAAAATTCTGAAAATTCACAATGAAACGAGTGGCTGATGAACCAAGTTCTAGGCTTTTCACAGTCCAACAGGTGATTGTTACTTTGGTTTATTCAGACTGTGATATATATCACACAAAGACACACTTGACATGTCTCAGCCTCACAGAAAGACACACTTGACATGTCTCAGCCTCACACAAAGACACACTTGACATGTCTCAGCCTCACACAAAGACACACTTGACATGTCTCAGCCTCACACACACTTGACATGTCTCAGCCTCACAGACACACTTGACATGTCTCAGCCTCACAGACACACTTGACATGTCTCAGCCTTACAGACACACTTGACATGTCTCAGCCTTACAGACACACTTGACATGTCTCAGCCTTACAGACACACTTGACATGTCTCAGCCTTACAGACACACTTGACATGTCTCAGCCTCACAGACACACTTGACATGTCTCAGCCTCACAGACACACATCTGACATGTCTCAGCCTCACAGACACACTTGACATTCTCAGCCTCACAGACACACTTGATATGTCTCAGCCTCACTGACACACTTGACATGTCTCAGCCTTACAGACACACACTTGACATGTCTTAGCCTCACAGACACACTTGACATGTCTCAGCCTCATAGACACACATCTGACATGTCTCAGCCTCACAGACACACTTGACATGTCTCAGCCTCAGACACACTTGACATGTCTCAGCCTCACAGACACATCTGACATGTCTCAGCCTCACAGACACACTTGACATGTCTCAGCCTCACAGACACTTGACATGTCTCAGCCTCATAGACAGACCTGACATGTCTCAGCCTCATAGACAGACCTGACATGTCTCATCCTCACAGACACACTTGACATGTCTCAGCCTCACAGACACACTTGACATGTCTCAGCCTCACAGACACACTTGACATGTCTCAGCCTCACAGACACACTTGACATATCTCAGCCTCACAGACACACTTGACATGTCTCAGCCTCACAGACACACTTGACATGTCTCAGCCTCACAGACACACTTGACATGTCTCAGTCTCACACAACACAGACACCTGTGACACAAACAGTACCAGTTTAAGAGCCTCCTGAAGCCGGATCTCTCTGACATCACAATAACGGTTGACCCGATCCCAGAGGATGGACAGCTCCTGTGCCTGGGCAGCTGGGAGGTTGCCCGGTGCCTTCATGGTCAAGACGGCTGGTTCCCTGGCCTGGAGCTCTTGTTGGATGTTCTACACAGAATAAAAATCAGTCTGGCATCAGTTTTGGAATGCTCTAAACAACCAGTGACCTGGCATCAGTTTTGGAATGCTCGAAACAACCAGTGACCTGGCATCAGTTTTGGAATGCTCTAAACAACCAGTGACCTGGCATCAGTTTTGGAATGCTCTAAACAAACAGTGACCTGGCATCAGTTTTGGAACGCTCTCAACAATGACCTGGCATCAGTTTTGGAATGCTCTCAACAATGACCTGGCATCAGTTTTGGAATGCTCTCAACAATGACCTGGCATCAGTTTTGGAATGCTCTCAACAATGACCTGGCATCAGTTTTGGAATGCTCTCAACAGTGACAAGCAGAAAACTATAGAATATCTTTTTTTTCTGTCCTCTTCTAACATGGAGGTATAAAGAGCCCTCCAGTCTTGTTTAGGCTTTCCTCCTGTGATTTTTCACGTTAGCATATATCACTCATGCATGCATGCATACACACAAACATCCTGACTAGTCAAAACAAGACTTCTCAGTACCCAAATAAACATCTTCAAAGGTGTAGTATCTGCTCTCCCAGGCGTCCTACAATGGCTAATGGCTATTTCCACCACAGTCGGATTAAAGGATCACTTTGTGGAGCAACACCACAAGTGATGACACCTGGCACTTGGAGCAAAGTGTCACTTACACATGACAACATGTAACAATCTCTGACATATCTGACAACCTGTGGCACACACCTGACAACCTGTGACAAACACATGACAATTTATGATATACAAAGGATATTCTATAACACACCTGACATTCTATGACATACATCAGACAATCTATGGTATACATCAGATAATCTATGACACACACCACACATTCTATGACAAAAATCAGACACTCAATGGCATACAGTACATATTCTATAATTACATCAGCTAACTTATGACATGTATCATATTATGACATAAACCAGTCATTATATGACATAGATCAGACATTCTATGATATACACCAGACATTCTATGACTTACACAAGACAAATGAAACACACCAGACATTCTATGATATACATCAGACATTATATAACACACATATGACATTCTATCACCCATAATAGACAATCTTTGACACACAAGCTACAATCTTTATATACATCATATGACATACAACAGATATTATGTGACACCAGACATTCTATGACACAAATCAGACATTACATGATAGACACAATACATATGACAAACATTAGACATTCTATGACATACATCAGACATTCTATGATGTACATGAGACATTCTATGACATACACAAGATATATGACATACATCAGACATTCTGACACACAACAGACATTCTCCGACAAACATTAGACATTCTATGACATATATGAGACATTCTCTGACATACATCAGACATTATAAGACATAATTCAGATATTCTATGACACATGCTAGATATTCTATGACATATATAGGACATTATATGACACACACAATATATGATATAAATCAGACATTCTATGACATTCATCAGACATTCTGTGACATACATCAGACATTTTACGACATACATCAGACATTTTATGACATACACTAGACATTGTCTGACAAACATGAGACATTCTGTGACATATATGAGACATTCTATGACATACATGAGACTTTCTAAGACATACACAAGGCATTTTTTTTACTCATCAGACATTCTAAAACAAACACAAGACATTATATGACAGACACAAGACATTATATGACAGACACAAGACATTATATGACATACACCAGTCATTCTATGACTCTATATGACACACATCAGTCATTCTAAGACACACACAAGACATTATATGACATAAGACCTTCTATGGCACACCTAAGACATTCTTTGGCATACATCAGACATTATATGACATACATCAGCCATTATATGACACACATCAGACATTATATGACATATATCAGCCATTATATGACACACACAAGACATTATATGACATACACCAGTCATTCTATGACTCTATATGACACACATCAGTCATTCTAAGACACACACAAGACATTATATGACATAAGACCTTCTATGGCACACCTAAGACATTCTTTGGCATACATCAGACATTATATGACATACATCAGCCATTCTATGACACACATCAGGCATTATATGACATATATAAGACATTATATGACACACACAAGACATTCTATGACACACATCAGACATTCTATGACATATACAAGACATTATATGACACACACAAGACATTCTTTGACACACATCAGACATTCTATGACATATACAAGACATTTTATGACACACACAAGACATTCTTTGACACACATCAGACATTATAAGACATATACAAGACATTATATGACACACACAAGACATTCTTTGACACACATCAGACATTCTATGACATATACAAGACATTATATGACACACACAAGACATTCTTTGGCACACATCAGCCATTCTTTGGCACACATCAGCCATGCTTTGGCATACAGACATTCTATGACATACATCTGACATTCTATGACACACACAAGACATATAACATACATCAGCCATTCTATGACATACAGCAGACATTCATTCTTTGGTATACATCAGCCATTCTATGACATACAGCAGACATTCATTCTTTGGTATACATCAGATAGACTATGACATACAGCAGACATTCATTCTTTGGTATACATCAGATAGACTATGACATACAGCAGACATTCATTCTTTGGTATACATCAGATAGACTATGACATACAGCAGACATTCATTCTTTGGTATACATCAGATAGACTATGACATACCCGCTGCTGTTCAATCAACATCTGAATTGTGTCAAGGTCACCCAGGACTGGGGTCTGAATGTCCAGGGCCTTCTCTGCTTTCTGGAGCCATTCTATCAGGGACTGGAGAGCGTCAGGCACTCGGCCAGCAGACAGCGATGCTTCGTCCAGCTTGCTTTGCCTGCAGGTAGGTCATAAACATAAGTTGTTGACAGGATTGGACTAACAAACAATACACACACAAAATACAACTTGAGCAGATCCTCACAGGCCTGATACAATACACAAATCAGCCAAAAATGTGAGCAGATTTTAAAATTTCACAGCTATCATGTGATGACATGAGCAGCTTTACACATCACCACTTGAGGCAATAACATAAGTACAGTAATGTATGTGTGGGAGGATACACTGTATATATGTGTGAGAGGGTATAGTAATGTATGTGTGGGAGGGTCCATTGTATATATGTATGTATAGGAGTGTACAGTATTGTTAAGTGTGGGAGGGTACAGTAATGTATGTGTGAGAGGGTACAGTAATGTATGTGTGGGAGGATAGAGGGTGTATATGTGTGGGAGGGCACACTAATGTATGTTTGGGTGGAAGGAGGGCAGGGAGGGGCGTGGTGGTGGTGGCACACTACAACAAACACTTGTGTAAAATGTTGAGGCGTGTGAAATGTTGACAGCACAGAGATCTCTTGCAATGGAAGGGAAGAGCCTAGAGATCCGTTGCTATGGAAGGGTAGAGCCTAGAGATCCGTTGCTACGGAAGGGAAGAGCCTAGAGATCTCTTGCTATGGAAGGGAAGAGCCTAGAGATCTGTTGCTATGGAAGGGAAGAGCCTAGACATCTACAAGGCTTCTTGTGGACCTTCAACTGGAAAAATCAGTTAAGGGGTTGGGGAAAGGGGAGTGTAAAAGTAATGATTAAGGTAAATAAAAAAGGTAAAAAGGTAAAGTCGGGAGATGTGAACCAGCCTCATTGCACACGGTTATAAATCATAAGTGCTCTGCCACGAGAATATGGACAGCTAATCAAAAGAGGAGATGGATGATGTTCACGAGGTAGACTAAGATCAATATGGAAAGACATCAGAGAAATTCTACAAACACCATGATATATCTATGGACGAGGTGTCCAGAAGAGCAGGAAGCAGAACCTTGTATTTTACTCGACACAAAAAAAGTGGTGAAAGAGAAATTAAGAGGAACCCAAAAAGTTTGGAAAGGGTTGAGTAAACAAAACAAAGATAAACCTCAGTGGCCCAGAGTACAAGACTACAGACTATTTGTGGCTCAGGGTACAAGAGGATAGATTACAGACTATTTGTGGCCCAGGGTACAAGAGGACAGACTACAGACTATTTGTGGCCCAGGGTACAAGAGGACAGACTACAGACTATTTGTGGCACAGTAGTCAAGTGATTTGCTTCGTTTTTTTTTTAAACCTGCGTTCAGTTGAAGACTGAGATATTCATTTGTAAATATAGTGCATTAGAGCCAGAAACTGTCAAAAATAACATCAGACATTAGAGCCAGAAACTGCCCAAAAAAAACGTCAAACATCAGAGCCAGAAACTGTCAAAAATAACATTAGATATCAGAGCCAGAAACTGCCCAAAAAAAACGTCAAACATCAGAGCCAGAAACTGTCAAAAATAACATCAGACATTAGAGCCAGAAACTGTCAAAAATAACATCAGACATTAGAGCCAGAAACTGTCAAAAATAACATCAAACATCAGAGCCAGAAACTGTCAAAAATAACATCAGACATTAGAGCCAGAAACTGCCCCAAAAAAACGTCAAACATCAGAGCCAAAACGTCACCAAACTAACATCAGACATCAGTCAGACACTGGCCATGACCATGTATGTCATCTCTTTATGTTGAAACTTCCAGGAGTAATAGGATGGTTCAAAAACTCGGATTAAGGAAAGCACAGAGCAAAGTCTAGATTGAGGATGAAACTACTTCGGGGATATAAAAAGAGACAGCTTCTTGATAAATATGGTTGGGAGAAAGTGGAAAGGGGGGAGGGTGTGTGCAAGAGAAAGACAGAAGTGGGAAGAGACAAGATCTAGAGATGAATTGACAGAACGGATGCAAGAGCCCACGCTGAAGGTGCAGGTTGGGCGGCTCTACCAGTAACAGTTGCAGTGAGATGACACAGCTGATGATGATGTGGACACTACCAGTAACAGTTGCAGTGAGATGACACAGATGATGATGCGGACACTACCAGTAACAGTTGCAGTGAGATGACACAGATGATGATGCGGACACTACCAGTAACAGTTGCAGTGAGATGACACAGATGCTGATGTGGACACTACCAGTAACAGTTGCAGTGAGATGACACAGATGCTGATGTGGACACTACCAGTAACAGTTGCAGTGAGATGACACAGATGATGATGATGCGGACACTACCAGTAACAGTTGCAGTGAGATGACAAAGATGATGATACGGACACTACCAGTAACAGTTGCAGTGAGATGACACAGACCCAGATGATGATGCGAACACTACTAATAACAGTTGCCGCGTCGGTAAACACAACGCCATTTGATAACACAATCTAAATTGCGTGCGTGTGCAAGGACACACAGTCGATCTAACACCCATGCTGATTACAACAGCCTATATGGACCTCCTTTGTTTGGGGTGAATTAAAACAGTACAGCCTGTACATTGTTTAAGACAACATTTGGTGTCAATTTGAGATCGGGCAGAGAAACATCAACCGAGATGAACACGTCTTTTCAAATGGTAGTCAATAAATGGCCGACCAACTCAGGACTAAAGTCTACGCCGAGCTGCCCCAATTTCAGCTTATTCTGTTGTTGATTTGCACGGCTTGTCATGCGGATTGTGAGTCGGTAATATTATTATAGACATCAAAACGGTAGGTAGCAGGCCGGAGAGGACAGACAGAAGGATGTGCAGTAAACATGAAACCACAAGCAATACAGAGAAATGAACCGGGTGTCAGTGGGATAAATACAATACAGTTACAAGTTCAACTTAACGCGGGTGTCAGCGAAATAAATACAGTACAGGTACAAGTCAAACTTACACAGGTGTGAGATAACTGGACAACGGCACGAAACGATCTCCGAATTCTTGGTTATAGAAATCGTACGGGTCCATAGTGATGTTGATAAACTGCTACAAGTGCAAGTCTGCACCATAGTGTTTGTGTTTAGTCAACAGTTTGACACCGTTGGGTCCCAATCCTGTCTGGGTTTTCACAACTAACGACGCACAACATGAGTAAACCAATATCTACACGCACACAGACTGGCCTAGACGGCTAGCGGACTCACTGTAGGATCAATAAGTCGATGGTTCGTGCACGATTTCAGCACCTTGTGTACACATCACGTGACTCGCAAGGCACTTGGAAAACTAGCGATCAGTTTTCACATGTTTCCTTTCTTGCAGTCAGTTCAGAACTGTACTGTTTACAGGCTTTTGGCCTCTTTAATTATAAACTTTAATGACAAGAAGCAATCATATCATAAGTACTGGCTGACTCTCATAGACGTCACAGAAAGAAGTTCAGATTATAGGATCTGGTTAAGTGTTCTTACCATTTCGTTCAGTTGGCATATGTATGGCCACTGTGAACTAACCACTCCGCTGGTTTAGCCTGTGTTGCCACTGTGAAGTAACCACTCCAATGGTTGGCCAGTGTTGTCATAGTGAACTAACTCCAATGATTTGGCCGTGTCTCGAGCCCGGCCGTGGTTTGGCCACAGTGATCTAACCATTCTGTTGGTTTGGCCTGTGTGTGGCCACAGTGATCTAACTATTCTGTTGGTTTGGCCTGTGTGTGGCCACAGTGATCTAACCATTCTGTTTGTTTGGCCTGTGTGTGGCCACAGTGATCTAACCATTCTGTTGGTTTGGCTTGTGTGTGGCCACAGTGATCTAACCATTCTGTTGGTTTGGCTTGTGTATGGCCACAGAATATTCGCTAAGGAGATGACCACGGGAGTAGGCATCAGAGTGTCTGGAGTGTAATCATGACAATGTCAAGTGAAATGAATCAAACGGCTACTACAACTTTCAGCCACACACAGTAATCGCTTCACGAGAAGACACCAGTCAGAAACCAGCCGGTGACTGCTCACTTACCGTCACACAGCAACATGTGAGCGTCGGAGCTGTTGACGAAATGGCACACCACTGAAATATCCAGACTGAATGTCTAAGTTGACTATATGAGAGAATGCGCTGTCCGTGCTACTTCCTCACTCAGAGTCAATCTATACCAGAGAATGCGCTGTCCGTGCTACTTCCTCACTCTGAGAATCTATCTATACGAGAGAATGCGCTGTCCGTGCTAATTCCTCACTCTGAGAGTCTATACGAGAGAATGCGCTGTCCGTGCTAATTCCTCACTCTGAGAGTCTATCTATACGAGAGAATGCGCTGTCCGTGCTAATTCCTCACTCTGAGAGTCTATACGAGAGAATGCGCTGTCCGTGCTAATTCCTCACTCTGAGAGTCTATCTATACGAGAGAATGCGCTGTCCGTGCTATTTCCTCACTCTGAGAGTCTATCTATACGAGAGAATGCGCTGTCCGTGCTAATTCGTCACTCTGAGAGTCTATCTATACGAGAGAATGCGCTGTCCGTGCTAATTCGTCACTCTGAGAGTCTATCTATACGATAGAATGCGCTGTCCGTGCTACTTCCTCACTCTGAGAGTCTATCTATACGAGAGAATGCGCTGTCCGTGCTATTTCCTCACTCTGAGAGTCTATCTATACGAGAGAATGCGCTGTCCGTACTACTTCCTCACTCTGAGATTCCATCTATACGAGGGAATGCGCTGTCCGTGCTACTTCCTCACTCTGAGAGTCCATCTATCTGAGAGAATCCACTGTCCGTGCTATTGCTATAAAACAGTTCAGCATTGGTACATGATAACTTTTTCAGCGACGACAGAAAATCAGCAGACGACTGTGGTCAAATGTACAACGGTAAACAAATAAAGGGGCGAGAATTCACTGGACAGCACCAGCAATTTAATCAGGTATAAAGGTGTGCTCGGCTTCTGACAAACTGGTGGTAGCCGAGCTGTGCACGAGTGTCAACATACAACAGCTGGCGCCCTCGCCTATCGCAGCAGTATCGCGCGAGTGTTCTCTCTATGAGAGAGTACATGCAGGGATGTGTTTCACATCAGCTCAGATCTCCGACCCTTCCTGGCAGGACGGCACAAGTCACTACTGTATATCCACACACCCGGGTTACCCCCTTGGAGGCTATTGGGTCATCTGACCCCCCCCCGAAACAGGTGACAGACTGACCACTTATGTACCTAGCTCGAGAACTGTCAAAGCCAAGTGGCCGCGATGAGCGGGTCCTGCAGCTGTCGCATGTGTTGTAACATTTCGCCACACATGCACATTATAGTCTCCTGATCTTCAGTGAGGAGACAAGACGGTGACTTTTGTGGTGGCGGTCAAAGTTGGTCTTTCCACGCATGGACAGGGGCAGTCACATGAGGCTTTATTCCTGACATAATTTTCTACACAGAAGAGATGCACACATTTCTCAGAAAATGACGGGTTCTAATGTTGACACATGCTGTTTCGGAGTACTGGCTCAAAAACCCTTGCATGTAACCAGGACTGGCTCACAAACACTTGAACATCTCCAGAACTGGCTCACAAACACGTGCCTGTCTCCACAACTGGCTCACAAACACTTGCCTGTCTCCAGAACTGGCTCACAAACACTTGCCTGTCTCCAGAACTGGCTCACAAACAACCAACAGTTACTGGTAGAAGGAACAACCAACAGTTCTATGTAGAAGGAACAACCATCAGTTCTATGTAGAAAGAACAACCATCAGTTCTATGTAGAAAGAACAACCATCAGTTCTATGTAGAAGAAACAGCCAACAGTTCTGAGTAGAAGGAACAACCAACAGTTCTATGTAGAAGGAACAACCAACAGTTCTATGTAGAAGGAACAACTGACAGTTCTGAGTAGAAAGAACAACTAACAGTTCTGGATAGAAGGAACAACCAACAGTTCTGGATAGAAGGAACAACCAACAGTTCTGGGTAGAAGGAACAACCAACAGTTTTGGGTAGAAGGAACAACCAACAGTTCTGGGTAGAAAGAATAACCAACAGTTCTGGGTAGAAGGAACAACTAACAGTTCTGGGTAGAAGGAACAACTAACAGTTCTATGTAGAAGGAACAACCAACAGTTCTGGGTAGAAGGAACAACTAACAGTTCTATGTAGAAGGAACAACTAACAGTTCTATGTAGAAGGAACAACCAACAGTTCTGGGTAGAAAGAATAACCAACAGTTCTGGGTAGAAGGAACAACTAACAGTTCTATGTAGAAGGAACAACCAACAGTTCTGGGTGGATAAGCTGACAGGTGGACTGTGATGTGAGCGATGTTCTGCAAAGTACCGGCTACATCATGATATTCTATATTGACATAATCTCCCAGCTTCCAGTTTAGCTAAAGTAGTGATAGACAAAGTACCGCCTACATGATGATATTCTATACTGCATACTAAAGTAGTGATGGACAAAGTACCGCCTACATGATGATATTCTATACCGTAGACTAAAGTAGTGCTGGACAAAGTACCGCCTACATGATGATATTCTATACTGTAGACTAAAGTAGTGATGGACAAAGTACCGCCTACATGATGATATTCTATACTGTAGACTAAAGTAGTGCTGGACAAAGTACCGCCTACATGATGATATTCTATACTGTAGACTAAAGTAGTGATAGAGAAAATACCCACTACATGTTGATATTCTATACTGTATACTGTTTAGCTAAAGTAGTGATAAACTCCCACCTCCGTGTCTAGCTTCCGGGGCCCTTGGGAGAAAAGAGGGAGGAGGGGTGGGGGGGGGGTGTCTCTGGCAACTTATTGGGCTTTTGCTGAAAGTGGACGTGTTGGGCTGAAAGCAGCAGATATCGCAGCCTAGCTGTAAACAACATCATAGCGTGTCAACGGTCTTTTCAATATGAAGAGGGCAACATAAAATAACCTTCTACACACAACCAGACAATGAACTCAGAAACTCGCTGTCAAAGAGTCACAAACTGAGCGGTCATGTGCTCTTTGTCTACTATTCCATTCAGTCAGCATCTTCAAGATTGAACAGGTTTCAGAGTCGGCAGGATTGACTTCGCTGCACCAGGTTTTTATCATAAATAGTTTGGCCTCTCTCCAGTGAGCGGCTAACTGCCTTCTGAGAATGAACGAATGAACTTTATTCAGCACGTACTCTATGACTCCATCGATGATCGCTGGGCAACATTTGCAAAGACAGCTTGATCACTCCACTTAAATGCAAAACAGTATTTTTGTTGTTATCTCCTTTCTCACTTGAGGTCTGCACGGTAAAATGTTGTGTTCTGTTGCCACTGACAGCCGGCATAGCCTAGTGGTTGGATCAGTGTGTCTGAAAATACAGCCACCATAGCGGTTGGATCAGTGTGTCTGAAAGTACAGCCACCATAGCCTAGTGGTTGGATCAGTGTGTCTGAAAGTACAGCCCCCATAGTCTAATGGTTGGATCAGTGTGTCTGAAAATACAGCCGTCATAGTCTAATGGTTGGATCAGTGTGTCTGAAAGTACAGCCACCATAGCCTAGTGGTTGGATCAGTGTGTCTGAAAGTACAGCCACCATAGCCTAGTGGTTGGATCAGTGTGTCTGAAAGTACAGCCACCATAGCCTAGTGGTTGGATCAGTGTCTGAAAGTACAGCCACCATAGCCTAGTGGTTGGATCAGTGTCTGAAAGTACAGCCACCATAGCCTAGTGGTTGCATCAGTGTCTGAAAGTACAGCCACCATAGCCTAGTGGTTGGATCAGTGTGTCTGAAAGTACAGCCACCATAGCCTAGTGGCTGCATCAGTGTGTCTGAAAGTCAGCGCTTCAGCCAGGGGTCAAGGGCCCTCACTTCACTGGTCAAATTTGGGGATCTGAGGTAACTATCTGGGGCAAAGCCAAGAAATAAAATCTAGTATCTCATATTTTGTATCCATGGTGTGGACCGTCTCGCCTGTTATCACTTGTTTCAACTATAGGTGTGATATCTGGCATGTGTTAGAGGCACATATGGTGGAGCAAAGAATTGTAACACCAGCTACCCCTACACGAGTAGTGTAGCTACAATACCTATACAACCATAGAAATGATGTAGCACAGGTTTTACAGAGGATGCATCAACTACAAGAGGGGGACAGGCGTGTGGACAAGGGGATGCATCAACTACAAGAGGGGGACAGGAGTGTAGACAAGGGGATGCATCAACTACAAGAGGGGGACAGGCGTGTAGACAAGGGGATGCATCAACTACAAGAGGGGGACAGGCGTGTAGACAAGGGGATGAAGAAACAGAATTATATAAGGTTCTCACTGACTTGGTCCATCTAACCAATGTTAAAGTTCTCAACGGTTGCACCAGTTTGAGAGAAACATGGAGATTATCTCCACTCTATTACTTTCAAAGACTTAACTCAAAGAAAGAAATGCCACCACCTGGGTTAGTCAGATTTCTGAAGACAGAAGTCACCACAGAGTCAATCACATGCTGTTTGGGCCTGACAGGTTAACTGTTTCACTGGGCGCAGGATAGGCAGTGGTTCGAGGCTTGAAACTCATGGACTGGAAGGAAAAGACAATATTGATTCTGATGTGGCTCATGTGCCGAGGTATAAGAAAAACTAGACAATATTGGTTGTAATGTGACTCAGTTTGCTGAGGTATACGAAGGACTAGACAATATTGATGGTGATGTGGCTCGGTGTGCCGAGGTATAAGAAAAACTAGACAATATTGGTTGTGTGTGTGGCTCGGTGAGGCAGAGGACAGTCTAAGTCCAAGAAAAAAATGCCAAAGGTAGTAGTAGATTTTACTCCACTAGGTCATCACACAAAGTGCACCATGTGGATGAGGATCACCCGTGGAGAGGTCCCTGAAACCGCGTTTAGCCATTAGACCCTATTTATAACCGGGCTATATGTGGCCCCTAGGAGGAGCCAGGGTGGGGCTTCAAAATAACGAAAAATTGTATCTCACAAAGAGATGAGAGATTAATTCATACCAAAGGCGCATGTATTCAAACAGTGCAGCAGCAGGTGTGTCTAAAGTATGAGGTGTTCACTTAGACCATGGCACCAAGTGGGATCACCAGTTGCCTGACGACCGAGAAGCCTTTACTTCTGACACAATTCCCAGAAAACGATCCGGTATCTGTTCCATCAGGCTGGGTCAACTGGTCGATCCTAGATGGTTGAAAAAAACTTTGTCGCTGGGAGCAGGCAGTGGATTGGTAGAGAAGCGAGCTAACCGCTGCACTCAATATACTGATGGTTCTAGCTGAGTTATCGGCCGTCCCACGGGAACCAGCATATGATTGCATCAATACTGTGTATCCACTGTTGATGGGGGAGACAGAATCTCTACATGTTTGACCGGAGTGATACAATCATACAGTTGTCAATTCTTTATCAACCAGAAAAATACTGGGGGATAAAACCATACTGGAGAACTATGAAAACTTACCTAATATCCCAACAGTGAAAATTATCAACAACTGCATCACTCATGGTAAAATCAACACACAAGAGTATAATACGACTTTCTATTCGAAGATGTCCAACTTGTGCAACGAAGAAAAGCTAACTGTATGGCATGCAAGAAACTTGACGAATGTACGCCAACACACAAGGTCACGTGTCAGGGTCAGATTTTATAATAGTGTGTAGGTTTGTGGGTCAGCGAGTGTCATCAGCTGTGACGGAGCTTCGTTTGTCTGCTTTCATTTGCCGTTAATCTGTCCCTCTATGTGGCGTCATATGTTTGCTTTTCACCTGAGCCGTCTTGGCCAGTCCAAAGATCTAGGTGAAAAGAAATTATCCAATGTTAGAATCTGTCAAAGTGACACAATCGGAGTACCTGCCCCAGGTGGTGGCGTGTCAGGCGCCGGTAGCTACCACCCCAGGTGGTGGCGTGTCAACAAGTCGCACTGGCAAAAGGTGCCCTATGGCGTGAATAGATAACAAAACCGTTGGTTGTGTTGACGGGACAGTGACGGCTGACCACACACTACACTTCCAGTCCTGGGCCGTGCCTGACTAACCGCTTGTAGATACGGCAAGTTGGGAAAGCGAGGGGGTGGGGGGGAGGCGACTCTCAGTATGGAGACGGTACTTGGTTGGGTCGGTAAACCGAATTTCGGTTGATGCTGACAGACGTGCCAGCAACAACATCGGCGTTCAGAGATGTTCTTATGTCAGGCTCTCACTACTTGTGATGTTAACATGAACGTGTCCATGAACGTAATCGTCAGGCTCTCACTACGTGTGATGTTAACACAGTCCCGCTGCCGTGTCCATGAACGTAATCGTCAGGCTCTCACTACTTGTGATGTTAACATGAACGTGTCCATGAACGTAATCGTCAGGCTCTCACTACTTGTGATGTTAACACAGTCACGCTGCCGTGTCCATGAACGTAATCGTCAGGCTCTCACTACTTGTGATGTTAACACAGTCACGCTGCCGTGTCCATGAACGTAATCGTCAGGCTCTCACTACTTGTGATGTTAACACAGTCACGCTGCCGTGTCCATGAACGTAATCGTCAGGCTCTCACTACTTGTGATGTTAACACAGTCACGCTGCCGTGTCCATGAACGTAATCGTCAGGCTCTCACTACTTGTGGTGTTAACACAGTCACGCTGCCGTGTCCATGAATGTCGTAATCGTCTCCAATACAGAATGCTTACGCGACAATATGACTGAATGACCAAGCCACCGTGTGACTTCCGGGGACTCGCAGGGGAAGACAACCAGAGCCGCCGACCTAAATAAACATGTCAGTTAGCGCACCGCCGTTCTGACGCCTATAGAACATCGGACATATGGTGGCTGATACTTTCACAGACCAATCATCAGCCATGAGTTTGAAGGCAAACGATTCCGATTAGCAAACCCATAATTAGTCGTCTGTCACGATAGATGGGCTATTGCTCCCCCCCCCCCCCAACACGGCACCAACCTCAACCCCCGGGGGGGGGGGGGCGGACAGACACAACTGTAACAGCTTATCGAAAGTGTTTGGTCGTTGAAGAAAAAAATTTCAGCTGGTAAATTCACATTATATGTCAAAGTTCAGTTTGAATTCGTACCCACGACTTTTGGATTCTGCAGCTAACCACGTTCTAACCACTACACCACGATTGCTACACATTAAATGACTGACATAGCATTGTTTGGTTTGTGCATTAAAAACATAGCTGAATGTAAACAACGGGGTTGGCGAGATGTATGTGTTGTAAACAAGCTACGATTTGCAGATGACATTGTTTTAGTCACAAATATTAAATACAGCTACAACAAAACATTGGATATACTTGTAAGAGACAGTCATAACCAAGATTTTAGTTTGAACAGCGGAGAAAAAAAAATTATGTCTACTGACTGTAAGGAAAATATTCACCCCCCCCCCCCCCCCCCCCCCCCCCCCCCCCCCCCCCCCAAAAAAAAATCGACAGAGTAAATGGGACCAGCTAAAGCAAGTCAATATCTGCAAGTATTTAAGTACCCTGATGACAACAGACAGAGCATGTACTAGAGACGTGAAATGCGCACTAGCCTGAAGCAAGTATTTAAGTACCCTGATGACAACAGACAGAGCATGTACTAGAGACGTGAAATGCGCACTAGCCTGAAGCAAGTATTTAAGTACCCTGATGACAACAGACGGAGCATGTACTAGAGACGTGAAAATGCGCACTAGCCTGAAGCAGAAGCATCATTTCATGGGATGGAGAGACGTCGAGAAGGGGTGCTGATGACTTCTGACCCTTACACTTGACACGCCAGTAGGTAGTCTGAGAACATCGTTACTTCTGTGAAGTTTTGCTCCACGTTACTCGTGTACACTATTAACCTTCTCTTCCAGCCGAATAAAACACATCAAACATAGAAAATGGAATAAATAAAGGCAGAATTTTTATTTCAAACGAAACTGATGCTCCTACCTTCTAGACAGACCTGGTGGAAGAGAAGTGCATTGAGTTCTAGAAACAGTCTACCATGTCTGCACCCAGGCGATGTTGTTGAATCAATGTGGCCAGGCGTGTGTAACAGGTCAGTGTACTAGTCCGGATATATTCCTCAGGTAATCACTGAGATGGGAGACACAAGGGACATCATTACAACATGACCCGACAGCAAACAATGGTAAAATAGAAGGAATACAACATAACCTGGCAGTAATCAACAACAAACATAGGCAGCATACAACATTATCTAGAGTCATGAACCATATATACAAAATACAATATTTTTTTGGCATATACACAAACACTACTAGTCCGTACAACAGAAGCGTTTCCACAAATGTTCAACTCCTGTTTCAGGCTGCAAGGGTTTCATGCTGGAGGATAACCACATGTCAGTCTGACTGGCACCCCTCCCCCCGGCCCTCGCAACAGTGAGTGAATGCTGAGGTCAGGTCAAAACTGCCACACTGATATGGACATTTCCTGTGTCATCCTGTTAGCCCTATATCTGTCCTTTGTGGTCGACACAGAGTCATGAACTGGACATTTCGTAGGCAACAGAAAACCATGAACTGGACATTTTGTAGGCAACAGAGAGCCATGAACTGGACATTTTTTTAGGCAACAGAGAGACATGAACTGGACATTTTGTAGGCAACAGAGAACCATGAACTGGACATTTTGTAGGCAACAGAGAGACATGAACTGGACATTTTGTAGGCAACAGAGTTATGAACTGGACATTTTGTAGGCAACATAGAACCATGAACTGGACATTTTGTAGGCAACAGAGAGACATGAACTGGGCATTTTGTAGACAACAGAGAGTCATGAACTGGACATTTTGTAGGCAACAGAGAAACATGAACTGGACATTTTGTAGGCAACAGAGAAACATGAACTGGGCATTTTGTAGGCAACAGAGAGCCATGAACTGGGCATTTTGTAGACAACAGAGAACCATGAACTGGGCATTTTGTAGACAACAGAGAGCCATGAACTGGACATTTTGTAGACAACAGAGAAACATGAACTGGACATTTTGTAGGCACACAGAGAAACATGAACTGGACATTTTGTAGGCAACAGAGAAAAATGAACTGGACATTTTGTAGACAACAGAGAATCATGAACTGGACATTTTGTAGGCAACAGAGAGCCATGAACTGGAAATTTTGTAGACAACAGAGAACCATGAACTGGACATTTTGTAGACAACAGAGAGTCATGAACTGGACATTTTGTAGACAATAGAGAACCATGAACTGGACATTTTGTAGGCAACAGAGAACCATGAACTGGAAATTTTGTAGACAACAGAGAACCATGAACTGGAAATTTTGTAGACAACATAGAGTCATGAACTGGACATTTTGTAGGCAACAGAGAACCATCAATTAGACATTTTATAGGCAACATAGAGTCATGAACTGGGCATTTTGTAGGCAACAGAGAACCATGAACTGGGCATTTTGTAGACAACAGAGAACCATGAACTGGGCATTTTGTAGACAACAGAGAACCATGAACTGGAAATTTTATAGACGACAGAGAGACATGAACTCAACATTTTGTGGGCGACACGACAGCTAGGGTAGGAATCTTTTCACCTTCTAACGCAATAAAACCAACGAAATTGTACACACACACAAAACCAACGACATTGTACACACACACATAAAACCAACGACATTGTACACACACACAAAACCAACGACATTGTACACACACACAAAACCAACGACATTGTACACACACTCACACACACAATCAACGACATTGTACACACACACGACAGGCACAGCTGAAAACCTAGCAAGACTAATCTCTGAGTAAACTGTAGACGCATTCCTGCACACAGTCCAGACTGCTGGGATGTTTGAAGATCTGCCTCGACTGCTCAAACTACAAGCTACTTTAGGCCCGTCAACATGAATGCTAGGACACTGCGTCGGCTCTAGTGTGTTTTGTGACAACCAGACAAACCTGTGCACCGTCTCCCCTACATCTGGTAACAACTGCCACAGATTGTAGAATTAAGAAACTAGTCGGCACAGTAACAACAATGTTGCGTCACTTGACTGATGTTTGCCGAGAAGACTCGCTGCAGACCGAGGGGTCATGAACTCTATGAGTTTCTTACACGGACTCGTTCTGTCGCAAACATCTTGTTAGTACCCGGTACGTCTCCAGTAAACACCCAGGGGGGTTGCCTCTTACCTGTAGTCCTGTGTCAGAAACCGAGGTTGACGTGTGGATGCCCCGGAGCGGAGAGACTCCTACTTGTCTCGGACAAGGACGATCAACTAGCAGAAGTGGGGACAAACAGGACTTGTTGGTCACAAACCAAACACGGAGCCAGCAGAACCAGTGTGCACCCCCCATCCACTGGTGTATAAGGCAGGCAAATAAGTTACTGCGCAACTGGGGAAGGGGCACAAATGTGGGAGCTTGGACCTTTACAGTTCAACACCTCTCTCTCACCCACCCACCTATTAGGTAAGAAAACGTGAAGGAACTCCCAAACCCCACCTTCGTCACTGATTTACACACATTGTTTAGGCAAACAGGGGTGGGAGGTGCAGGGGTTAGATCAATGAATGTCCCTCCCAGGGATGGGGGGGGGGGAATTCAGAGGGAAAAAGGGAGGGGTGGGTGGCAGTGTTGAGCACCCTTTAGTCACCAAAAATTGTGTCAAGGTCATTCTTTATTCACGCCATGAAAAGGACAACACTGCAACAGATCTCCGCGTGTCGGTTCCGGGTCTCTATTATGGGGGGGGGGGGGGGGGGGGGTTTAGAACCACTGCTCACCCAAAAGCATGTCGTGAGAGTCGACTAATTGGGAGCTTTCTTCGAAGTCGGAGTGCATCTGTCTAAGAAGCAAGGAACCAGCAATTTGCATACAAATGAGTCAGATCTGTAAAACGGATGCACACGTAACACTCAGGTTCTGGAACAGGACTGCAGTCCGAAAGTGGATGAACATTCAGAACTTCCCGCCAGAGTTAACAGCTGGAGAACAACCAGAACTTCCCGCCAGAGTTAACAGCTGATGAACAACCAGAACTTCCCGCCAGAGTTAACAGCTGGAGAACAACCAGAACTTCCCGCCAGAGTTAACAGCTGATGAACAACCAGAACTTCCCGCCAGAGTTAACAGCTGATGAACAACCAGAACTTCCCGCCAGAGTTAACAGCTGGAGAACAACCAGAACTTCCCGCCAGAGTTAACAGCTGATAAACAACCAGAACTTCCCGCCAGAGTTAACAGCTGGAGAACAACCAGAACTTCCCGCCAGAGTTAACAGCTGATGAACAACCAGAACTTCCCGCCAGAGTTAACAGCTGATGAACAACCAGAACTTCCCGCCAGAGTTAACAGCTGATGAACAACCAGAACTTCCCGCCAGAGTTAACAGCTGGAGAACAACCAGAACTTCCCGCCAGAGTTAACAGCTGGAGAACAGGAAGAAGAAGAACTGCAACAGAATGTTGGTCACGCCATGATTATCAAATATCTTCTTCGCGTCCACCGGTTGTAAACTCTGCCGGAAAGTTCTGGTTGCTCGTCCACCTCTGAACTTTAGTCTTGTTCCAGAACTTACAATTCCATTTTACAAACCTGGACTTGTGTGCAGACTGCAGGTTCCTTGCCTCTCAGGCAGATACGTTCCCACTTCGAAGAAAGCCCCCAATTAGTCGACTCTTACGACATGCTTGTTGAGGAAGCAGTGGATTCGACTCTTACGACATGCTTGTTGGGGAAGGGGAGACAGTGGATTTGACTATTAAGACATGCTTGTTGGGGAAGCAGTGGATTCGACTATTAAGACATGCTTGTTGGGGAGGCAGTGGATTCGACTATTAAGACATGCTTGTTGGGGAAGGGGAGACAGTGGATTCGACTATTAAGACATGCTTGTTGGGGAAGGGGAGACAGTGGATTTGACTATTAAGACGTGTTTGTTGGGGAAGGGGAGACAGTGGATTCGACTATTAAGACATGTTTGTTGGGGAGGCAGTAGATCTATTCATGTTTTTTTTCCCAATAATGGGGCCCCGGAACCCACACGGTGCTACATCGAATATAAATTTACATTTGTATATATGTGTTTTGTTGTTTGTATGTGTAGAAGTGTGCAACTGCGGGGTATTCAAGCACATGTCGAAAGACTGTTGAACACAAGCTATCAGAGCTGTGAATACCAACCAGGTCACGTGGAACATTCGCTTCGATAACTTTGAGAAGTACAGCGGCCTATCCTCGGTCCCAGCTACAGTGAAGAAATCAAAGTCAGATATGAAAAAAGAACATGATTGTCCATGTGTACTCAATACAATCTGTACAACTGTTGGTTCAACCCGGCCGGGCAGTAGGTCGCGGTTCAACCTTCAACCAGCAGGTTGGCTTCCAGCGCTGCTGAGGACGGACAGGTCAGCTGGGGGAAATAGGTCAGCAGCCAGCGCACAACTGAAACAGGCTCTAGAGCTCATTACTGATTCCCTGTCACATTAATGCAGGCTTTTGGGATTGATTAGCTTCCAGAGAACGATACAGTGGAAACAATTGGAATCTTAAAGATAAGAACAGACAACATAAATCTGCCAGACGTATAGATGGAGACATAAAAATTGTTAGAGCTTTCAATATTTCATTGATATCATCCGATTATCTTTGACAACATGCAACGAGTTATAACATGTATATTCCAGATGTAGTATCACAGAGTATCAGAAACTATCACTATATCATGGAATATTCCATATACAATCCTATATGACAGAATGCTACACACAACTATCACAGTGCTCTAGCATGGAATATCACATACACTATCATAACATACCTCCTATACATAGACTATCATAGCACACCACATACGCTATCATAACATACCACCTATACATAGACTATCATAGCACACCACATACACTATCATAACATACCACCTATACATAGACTATCATAGCACACCACATACACTATCATTACATACCACCTATACATAGACTATTATAGCACACCACATACACTATCATAACATACCACATACACTATCATAACATACCACCTATTCATAGACTATCATAGACACACCACATACACTATCATAACATACCACCTATACATAGACTATCATAGACACACCACATACACTATCATATCATACCACCTATACATAGACTATCATAGACACACCACATACACTATCATAACATATCACCTATACATAGACTATCATAGACACACCACATTCACTATCATAACATACCACCTATACATAGACTATCATAGACACACCACATACACTATCATAACATACCACCTATACATAGACTATCATAGACACACCACACACACTATCATAACATACCACCTATACATATACACACCACATACACTATCATAACATACCACCTATACATAGACTATCATAGACACACCACATACACTATCATAACATACCACCTATACATAGACTATCATAGACACACCACATACACTATCATAACATACCACCTATACATAGACTATCATAGACACACCACATACACTATCATAACATACCACCTATACATAGCACACCACATACACTATCATAACATACCACCTATACATAGACTATCATAGACACACCACATACACTATCATAACATACCACCTATACATAGACTATCATAGACACACCACATAGACTATCATAACATACCACCTATACATAGCACACCACATACACTATCATAACATACCACCTATACATAGACTATCATAGACACACCACATACACTATCATAACATACCACCTATACATAGACTATCATAGACACACCACATACACTATCATAACATACCACCTATACATAGCACACCACATACACTATCATAACATACCACCTATACATAGCACACCACATACACTATCACAGCTACAATAGCCACTTCTATTTTTTAATGCTGTTTTTGAGAAGCTGAAATTACCAATGAAATATTCATTATAACAGGAGTTGGAAAAGTCCACCACAGGCTTCAAGATATGACTACACAAAACTTTATATTGTCAAATACCTTGTGTAGTGTGTCTGTTGTTATTTCCTGAATGGTCATTCTAATGGCCTCTTTCAGGTCTTCAACTGCCTTTCAATTACTTGTTTTAATTCAACAAACTTCTGATTGTAACAATGTAATATGAAGGTTGTTTATCAAGAAATCTGGCTATGAATCTTTAAACAATCCATGTGGATAAGGTCAAGGTCAAGTTGGGAGATGTGAACCAGCGTCATTGTACATGGTTATAAACCATAAGTGCTCTGCCACCAGTATGTACAGCTGATAAGAAACTGTCTGCCTGTGTCACCGTCCGCATGCAACTCCGTAGCTACAGCGACTTTCCTACGTTTACCCCAGAGTGTTAACTCTGGTACCCAATCCCTAGAGGCTGGGTGAACCCTGAGAAACGCCCGTTTTCGAGACATCGGCAGTGGGTTGCAGCAAGTCGCAGCTGGATTTAAAAGTGAGTCTCTTATCAACTGCGCTAACGTGGCCCCATCCATGTATGCAAACCAAATTTCAAAACACTTGTTCTATCCACACACAACAATTATTTCTTCCCTCGATAGCACCATTTTGTTTTGAGTGCAAAGAGTAACTCCAGCAGATGAGAGCCATTCCCTGCATACTGCTTCATGATTAACTGTGGGATGATACACTTGGTTGTTCAAACCTGTTCTACATACAAAGTGTGGTGAGACTTCACAAACACACTGTATGATCCCAGTACTGGACACTAGTGGGTATGTGTGGACACTTGTGGGCGTGTGTGGACACTAGTGGACGTGTGTGGACACTAGTGGGCTTGTGTGGACACTAGTGGGTGTGTGTGGACACTAGTGGGCGTGTGTGGACACTAGTGGGCGTGTGTGGACACTAGTGGGCGTGTGTGGACACTAGTGGGCGTGTGTGGACACTAGTGGGAGTGTGTGGACACTAGTGGGCGTGTGTGGACACTAGTGGGTATGTGTGGACACTAGTGGGAGTGTGTGGACACTAGTGGGCGTGTGTGGACACTAGTGGGCGTGTGTGGACACTAGTGGGCTTGTGTGGACACTAGTGGGAGTGTGTGGACACTAGTGGGCGTGTGAGGACACTAGTGGGCGTGTGTGGACACTAGTGGGTTGTGTGGACACTAGATGGCTTGTGTGGACACTAGTGGGTGTGTGTGGACACTGGTGGGTGTGTGTGGACACTAGTGGGCGTGTGTGGACACTAGTGGGTGTGTGTGGACACTAGTGGGCGTGTGTGGACACTAGTGGGCGTGTGTGGACACTAGTGGGCTTGTGTGTGGACACTAGTGAGCGTGTGTGGACACTAGTGGGCGTGTGTGGACACTAGTGGGCGTGTGTGGACACTAGTGGGCGTGTGTGGACACTAGTGAGCGTGTGTGGACACTAGTGGGCGTGTGTGGACACTAGTGGGTATGTGTGGACACTAGTGGGCGTGTGTGGACACTAGTGGGCGTGTGTGGACACTAGTGGGCATGTGTGGACACTAGTGGGCGTGTGTGGACACTAGTGGGCGTGTGTTTACAGGAGCTAACAGATTTTTGTATGAGAGAAATAGATTTGACATCAGGCATTCTCAGAATTCAGCAACATAAGTTTTAGTTTCTTTCATTCTCAGTACTTGGAAAAAATTGCAAGACCCAAGAATGAGAACTAGTTTACTGTCCACAAGACAAAGTATTAGAACTGGTTTACTGTCCACAAGACCCAAGTATGAGAACTGGTTTACTGTCCACAAGACCCAAGTATGAGAACTGGTTTACTGTCCACAAGACCCAAGTATGAGAACTGGTTTACTGTCCACAAGACCCAAGTATGAGAACTGGCTTACTGTCTACAAGACCCAAGTATGAGAACTGGTTTACTGTCCACAAGACCTAAGTATGAGAACTGGTTTACTGTCCACAAGACAAAGTATGAGAAATGGTTTACTGTCCACAAAACAAAGTATGAGAACTAGTTTACTGTCCACAAGACCCAAGTATGAGAACTGGTTTACTGTCCACAAGACCCAAATATAAGCACTAGATTACTGTCACCAAGACCCAAATTTGAGCACTGGTTTTCTGTTCCCAAGAAACAAATATGAGCACTGGTTTACTGTTCCTATGACCCAAATATGAGCACTGGTTTACTGTCCCCAAGACCCAAATATGAGCACTAGTTTACTGTCCCCAAGACCCAAATATGAGCACTGGTTTAGTGTTCCTATGACCCAAATATGAGCACTAGTTTACTGTCCACAAGACCCAAGTATGGGAACTGGTTTACTGTCCACAAGACAAAGTATGAGAACTGGTTTACTGTCCACAAGGCCCAAGTATGAGAACTGGTTTACTGTCCACAAGACAAAGTATGAGAACTGGTTTACTGTCCACAAGACAAAGTATGAGAACTGGTTTACTGTCCACAAGACCCAAGTATGAGAACTGGTTTACTGTCCACAAGATCCAAGTATGAGAACTGGTTTACTGTCCACAAGACCCAAGTATGAGAACTAGTTTACTGTCCACAAGAACCAAGTATGAGAACTGGTTTACTGTCCACAAGACCCAAGTATGAGAACTGGTTTACTGTCCACAAGACCCAAGTATGAGAACTGGTTTTCTGTCCACAAGACTAAGTATGAGCACTTATTTACTGTCCAAAAGACCCAAGTATGAGCACTGGTTTACTGTCCTTAGACCCAAATATGAGCACTGGTTTACTGTCCCCAATACCCAAATATGAGCACTGGTTTACTGTCTCCAAGACCAAAAAATGAGCACTGGTTTACTGTCTCCAAGACCCAAATTTGAGCACTAGTTTACTGTCCCCAAGACCCAAATATGAGCACTGGTTTTCTGTTCCCAAGAAACAAATATGAGCACTGGTTTAGTGTTCCTATGACCCAAATATAGGCATTGGTTTACTGTTCCTACGACCTAAATATGAGCACTAGTTTACTGTCCCCAAGACCCAAATATGAGCGCTGGTTTACTGTTCCTATGACCCAAATATGAGCACTGGTTTACTGTTCCAAGACACAAATATGAGCACTGGTTTACTGTTCCTTCAACCCAAATATGAGCACTGGTTTACTGTTCCTACAACCCAAATATGAGCATGGTTTACTGTTCCTACAACCCAAATATGAGCACTGGTTTACTGTTCCTACAACCCAAATATGAGAACTGGTTTATTGTTCCTACAACCCAAATATGAGCACTAGTTTACTGTCCCCAAGACACAAATATGAGCACTGGTTTACTGTTCTTACAACCCAAATATGAGCACTGGTTTATTGTTCCTACAATCCAAATATGAGCACTGGTTTACTGTTCCTAGAAACTAAATATCAGCACTGGTTTATTGTTCCTACAACCCAAATATGAGCACTGGTTTACTGTTCCTAGAAACTAAATATCAGCACTGGTTTATTGTTCCTACAACCCAAATATGAGCACTGGTTTACTGTTCCTACAACCCAAATATGAGCACTGGTTTACTGTTCCTACAACCCAAATATGAGCACTGGTTTACTGTTCCTACAACCCAAATATGAGCACTAGTTTACTGTTCCCAAGACCCAAATATAAGCACTGGTTTACTGTTCCTATGACCCAAATATGAGCACTGGTTTACTGTTCATATGACCCAAATATGAGCACTGGTTTACTGTTCCAAGACACAAATATATGCACTGGTTTATTGTTCCAAGACACAAAATATAGCACAGGTTTATTGTTCCAAGACAAAAATATGAGCACTGGTTTACTGTTCTTACAACCCAAATATGAGCACTGGTTTACTGTCTCCAAGACCCAAATATGAGCACTAGTTTACTGTCTCCAAGACCCAAAAATGAGCACTGGTTTATTGTTCCTACAACCCAAATATGAGCACTGGTTTACTGTTCCTACAACCCAAATATGAGCACTGGTTTACTGTTCCTACAACCCAAATATGAGCACTGGTTTACTGTTCCTACAACCCAAATATGAGCACTAGTTTACTGTTCCCAAGACCCAAATATAAGCACTGGTTTACTGTTCCTATGACCCAAATATGAGCACTGGTTTACTGTTCATATGACCCAAATATGAGCACTGGTTT
The DNA here is from genome assembly GCA_905116865.2 of Candidula unifasciata. Lineage (NCBI taxonomy): Eukaryota > Metazoa > Mollusca > Gastropoda > Stylommatophora > Geomitridae > Candidula > Candidula unifasciata. The sequence goes on along the minus strand of CAJHNH020001251.1, from coordinate 148,491 downwards.
ACTGTTCCAAGACACAAATATATGCACTGGTTTATTGTTCCAAGACACAAATATAAGCACAGGTTTATTGTTCCAAGACAAAAATATGAGCACTGGTTTACTGTTCTTACAACCCAAATATGAGCACTGGTTTACTGTCTCCAAGACCCAAATATGAGCACTAGTTTACTGTCTCCAAGACCCAAAAATGAGCACTGGTTTATTGTTCCTACAACCCAAATATGAGCACTGGTTTACTGTTCCTACAACCCAAATATGAGCACTGGTTTACTGTTCCTACAACCCAAATATGAGCACTGGTTTACTGTTCCTACAACCCAAATATGAGCACTGGTTTACTGTTCCTACAACCCAAATATGAGCACTAGTTTACTGTCCCCAAGACACAAATATGAGCACTGGTTTACTGTTCCAAGACACAAATATGAGCACTGGTTTATTGTTCCAAGACACAAATTCAAGCACTGGTTTATTGTCCAAAGTCTTAAATAAAAGCACTGGTTTACTGTCCCCAAGACCCAAGTATAAGCACTGGTTTTTGCCCCCCCCCCCTGAAATATGAGCACTGGTTTACTGTTCCTATGACCCAAATATGAGAACTGGTTTACTGTCCCCAAGACACAAATATGAGCACTGGTTTACTGTTCCTATGACCCAAATATGAGCACTGGTTTACTGTTCCTATGACCCAAATATGAGCACTGGTTTACTGTTCCTATGACCCAAATATGAGCACTGGTTTACTGTCTCCAAGACCCAAAGATGAGCACTGGTTCACTGTCCTTCAACAAGTGGACAGGTCTCGTCCTGCCAGGGTCAAGTGAAACCACCCATGGGGTCTTGCTGCTCCGGCTGTAGTCTCAGTCTAGTCATGTAGTCTCAGTCTCAGTAAAAGACAACAAATAAATGTCCTGACTTTAACGATAAAAGAAAACAGACAGGGTGAATCTTGCAAGATTGGCTAGCTGGTGATAACAAGTGCTGACAATCACCAACCAGTAAGGCGATAAATGACTAGACTGTTTGTTTTATTAATGTGACATTAATTTGTATGTTTACTGTCTACGTAGAGCGTAGTGGATCCAACCCTGTCTGTCGGTTTTGTATGTACAGCGCACGCACACAGCAAACAATTATCTGATTTTTCGGTTACTCAACTGTTTACTCAACTGGACCCAGCACACGCAGCGAAACTGTGCGACAACACCTGTGTCAGGTGCTGTCAGAATGTAAGTCATTAGCACGTTTGACTCTATTTAAACAGCTAAAGTCGGACGTGGTTACACTGACTGCACTGGTGCATTTCTTCACGATCATCACAGACCACACTCACGCGACAATCATCATTAACTATCAAGGACGGTTATTATGTCATTACCTGTATGAGCAGAAAGCAGCCTGGTCGTCTGTCTGGTGTGTAGTTTCTCAAAGACACGACCTGCACCGACCCAGCTAACTCGATACTACTCCAGTCTAGAGCGTCCCAGGCTCAGTCTTACTACGTGTAGTCGGTTTGTTTCTGGGTCAGGCTGGAAAATAAAATAGTCGGAAACACTGGCTGGCAAATGTTTCGTTAGTGGAGTCCGGCGAAACAGGTTCAAGTTATGACATTCCACGGGACAGCATCAAACACTGGATCACACGTTACCTGTTCCAGGTGTGTCGTGACGTGCTAACACACCTGTGCTCGACTACAGGCAGCAGACGTCGACAGCAACATGGCTGTCATTGATGGGGCTTTCACAGTTTGCGGGAAATCTCGTCTCCAGCTTTCAACAAGCACACATTTCTGCTAGGCGTGTTATGTCGAAATGAGTGTTCCAGTGCCAATTAAGTCATATTATTTACCCAGCGTGTACCGTTGGCCGTTTGTTTCCGTGCAGATGAACAAACTGTAACAACCGCGGACAATGCATTTTTAATTATTCATTCATTCATTAGTAAATTAAACCATTCATCTGTTCCTCTATTCGCGCGTGTGTTCGTTCACACACAACAAAAACCACCCAGTCATTCACACATGGCAGTCTCTAACTTTTTATCCTGAGTATCAAATGCTGCTTGCAATATTTTAACTGGCGAGCGCGTTCACATATAGGCTACACATCATTGGTGTTTTCTCAGCAAACATTCAGTTTCAATAGGGTAATGTCGTGGGGAAAGATGTGCGGGGACTGGTCAGGGTTACTCCCTGATATTTCCTGACTTCTGTTAGTGCCAAATGTTACCATACGCAACCCTCCCCACAATCCCACCAGTAGTAAGAAATAACTAACCTCCTTGGACAAGGGCGGCAGACAGAAAGTCCGGCTTGTTCGTGTAAGGGAAGACAGTGGAACTGGAAACTGCCAAGCAGCAGCAGACCGTGACCGTGACTGGCGTGCCAAGGCAACATCAGAAAGGCAAACCCTGGTCATCTCCACAAGGCTCCTGTTGGGATGAAGTGACGCTGACACCAGTGCATGTTATGGCAACACCAGCGAGGCAAACCCTAGGTCACCTGCACAAGGCTCCTGTCAGGGTGAAGTGACGCTGACATCAGTGCATGTCATGGCAACACCAGCGAGGCAAACCCTAGGTCACCTGCAGAAGGCTCCTGTCGGGTGAAATGACGCTGACATGCAGTAACTTGTAGTTAAAGCCAATTTTTCCATATCCATATATATATATATATATATATATATATATATATATATATATATATATATATATATATATATATATATGCCTGGCTCGCTACCGTAGTTGGTTAAACCTGACTGCGCAACGTCCGGATGACGAACTCCTTGTGGTCCGGGTTTCCGTCCGGGGATAGGCAGAAAAGCCACATTTCTCCCAGATTTACGGTAATTATCAATGAATTAAGGCCGAAGGGTCTGTTCTTGCATTGATCGATTGCTCTCAAGCATACCAGGTGTGAAAGCTTCAGTTTTGCTAACACTAGGCAACTTGTTTGAAGGATGGGATGTCCAGAACACACAACCACTTAACGCACACACCATACACACTCCACAGACAACAAACACACTCCACACACACACACAAACACATGCACTGTGTACACACCACACACATGCATCCTATACACTCCATACACATTCTACCCACACACTGTACACACACACACACAATATGTACATAACAAACTACAACACCTTGTATGTTTTCAAAAACCTGTTCTCTTGTACAGATGTCATTTCTAATATTGGCACAGATGAACAGAAACATACAACACCATCAGCCAGTTTATCAGGGATAGTTTGCCCCCAGAGTGGCCAGTCTATCCTAGGCACCATCTCTAAAATTATCAGTCTATTGTAGACAATGTCTCTACAATGGCCAATCTATCTTAGACAATGTCTCTACAATGGCCAATCTATCGTAGACAATGTCTCTACAATGGCAAAACTATCTTAGACACTGTCCCAAGTGTGGCCAACCTGTTCTAGACAATATTCTTGCATTTGTCACTAGAGTCTCCAACCTGTCCTAGACAATATTCTTGCACTTGTCACTAGAGTCTCCAACCTGTCCTAGACAATATTCTTGCACTTGTCACTAGAGTCTCCAACCTGTCCTAGACAATATTCTTGCACTTGTCACTAGAGTCTCCAACCTGTCCTAGACAATATTCTTGCACTTGTCACTAGAGTCTCCAACCTGTCCTAGACAATATTCTTGCACTTGTCACTAGAGTCTCCAACCTGTCCTAGACAATATTCTTGCACTTGTCACTAGAGTCTCCAACCTCTCCTAGACAATGTTCTTGCACTTGTCACTAGAGTCTCCAACCTGTCCTAGACAATACTCTTGCACTTGTCACTAGAGTCTCCAACCGTTCCTAGACAATATTCTTGCACTTGTCACTAGAGTCTCCAACCTGTCCTAGACAATATTCTTGCACTTGTCACTAGAGTCTCCAACCTCTCCTAGACAATATTCTTGCACTTGTCACTAGAGTCTCCAACCTGTCCTAGACAATATTCTTGCACTTGTCACTAGAGTCTCCAACCTGTCCTAGACAATATTCTTGCACTTGTCACTAGTCTCCAACCTGTCCTAGACAATATTCTTGCACTTGTCACTAGAGTCTCCAACCTTTCCTAGACAATGTTCTTGCACTTGTCACTAGAGTCTCCAACCTGTCCTAGACAATATTCTTGCACTTGTCACTAGAGTCTCCAACCTGTCCTAGACAATATTCTTGCACTTGTCACTAGAGTCTCCAACCTGTCCTAGACAATATTCTTGCACTTGTCACTAGAGTCTCCAACCTTTCCTAGACAATATTCTTGCACTTGTCACTAGAGTCTCCAACCTGTCGCAGACAATATTCTTGCACTTGTCACTAGAGTCTCCAACCTGTCCTAGACAATATTCTTGCACTTGTCACTAGAGTCGCCAACCTGTCCTAGACAATATTCTTGCACTTGTCACTAGAGTCTCCAACCTTTCCTAGACAATGTTCTTGCACTTGTCACTAGAGTCTCCAACCTGTCCTAGACAATATTCTTGCACTTGTCACTAGAATCTCCAACCTGTCCTAGACAATATTCTTGCACTTGTCACTAGAGTCTCCAACCTGTCCTAGACAATATTCTAGCACTTGTCACTAGAGTCTCCAACCTGTCCTAGACATTATTCTTGCACTTGTCACTAGAGTCTCCAACCTGTGCTAGACAATATTCTTGCACTTGTCACTAGAGTCTCCAACCTGTCCTAGACAATATTCTTGCACTTGTCACTAGAGTCTCCAACCTTTCCTAGACAATGTTCTTGCACTTGTCACTAGAGTAGAGTCTCCAACCTTCCTAGACAATATTCTTGCACTTGTCACTAGAGTCTCCAACCTGTCCTAGACAATATTCTTGCACTTGTCACTAGAGTCTCCAACCTTTCCTAGACAATGTTCTTGCACTTGTCACTAGAGTCTCCAACCTCTCCTAGACAATATTCTTGCACTTGTCACTAGAGTCTCCAACCTTTCCTAGACAATATTCTTGCACTTGTCACTAGAGTCTCCAACCTGTCCTAGACAATATTCTAGCACTTGTCACTAGAGTCTCCAACCTGTGCTAAACAATATTCTTGCACTTGTCACTAGAGTCTCCAACCTGTCCTAGACAATATTCTTGCACTTGTCACTAGAGTCTCCAACCTGTCACTAGACAATATTCTTGCACTTGTCACTAGAGTCTCCAACCTGTCCTAGACAATATTCTTGCACTTGTCACTAGAGTCTCCAGACCTGTCACTAGACAATATTCTTGCACTTGTCACTAGAGTCTCCAACCTGTCCTAGACAATATTCTTTCTTGCACTTGTCACTAGAGTCTCCAACCGTTCCTAGACAATATTCTTGCACTTGTCACTAGAGTCTCCAACCTGTCCTAGACAATATTCTTGCACTTGTCACTAGAGTCACTGTCCTAGAGTCTCCAACTAGATCTCCAACCTAGACAATATTCTTTCACTTGTCACTAGAGTCTCCAATCTTTCCTAGACAATATTCTTGCACTTGTCACTAGAGTCTCCAACCGTTCCTAGACAATATTCTTGCACTTGTCACTAGAGTAGAACCTGTCTCCAACCAATATTCTTGCACTTGTCTAGAGTCTCAACATGTCTAGCACTATTCTTGCACTAGACTAGAGTCTCCAACCAATGTCCTAGACAATATTCTTGCACTTGTCACTAGAGTCTCCAACTAGACTATTCTCCTAGACAATATTCTTGCACTTGTCACTAGAGTCTCCAACCTGTCCTAGACAATATTCTTGCACTTGTCACTAGAGTCTCCACTAGAGACAATATTCTTGCACTTGTCACTAGAGTCTCCAACCTGTCCTAGACAATATTCTTGCACTTGTCACTAGAGTCTCCAACCTGTCCTAGACAATATTCTTGCACTTGTCACTAGAGTCTCCAACCTGTCCTAGACAATATTCTTGCACTTGTCACTAGAGTCACAACCTGTCCTAGACAATATTCTTGCTCCAACCTAGAGTCCTAGACAATATTCTTGCACTTGTCACTAGAGTCTCCAACCTGTCCAGACAATATTCTTGCTTTTGCACTCCAACCTGTCACAGACAATATTCTTGCACTTGTCACTAGAGTCTCCAACCTGTCGCAGACAATATTTTTGCACTTGTCACTAGAGTCTCCAACCTGTCGCAGACAATATTCTTGCACTTGTCACTAGAGTCTCCAACCTGTCCTAGACAATATTCTTGCACTTGTCACTAGAGTCTCCAACCTCTCCTAGACAGTATTCTTGCACTTGTCACTAGAGTCTCCAACATGTCCTAGACAATATTCTTGCACTTGTCACTAGAGTCTCCAATCTTTCCTAGATAATATTCTTGCACTTGTCACTAGAGTCTCCAACCGTTCCTAGACAATATTCTTGCACTTGTCACTAGAGTCGCCAACCTGTCCTAGACAATATTCTTGCACTTGTCACTAGAGTCTCCAACCGTTCCTAGACAATATTCTTGCACTTGTCACTAGAGTCTCCAACCTGTCCTAGACAGTATTCTTGCACTTGTCACTAGAGTCTCCAACATGTCCTAGACAATATTCTTGCACTTGTCACTAGAGTCTCCAATCTTTCCTAGACAATATTCTTGCACTTGTCACTAGAGTCTCCAACCGTTCCTAGACAATATTCTTGCACTTGTCACTAGAGTCTCCAACCTCTCCTAGACAATATTCTTGCACTTGTCACTAGAGTCTCCAATCTTTCCTAGACAATATTCTTGCACTTGTCACTAGAGTCTCCAACCGTTCCTAGACAATATTCTTGCACTTGTCACTAGAGTCTCCAACCTGTCCTAGACAATATTCTTGCACTTGTCACTAGAGTCTCCAACCTTTCCTAGACAATATTCTTGCTTTTGTCACTAGAGTCTCCAACCTGTCGCAGACAATATTCTTGCACTTGTCACTAGAGTCTCCAACCTGTCGCAGACAATATTTTTGCACTTGTCACTAGAGTCTCCAACCTGTCGCAGACAATATTCTTGCACTTGTCACTAGAGTCTCCAACCTGTCCTAGACAATATTCTTGCACTTGTCACTAGAGTCTCCAACCTCTCCTAGACAGTATTCTTGCACTTGTCACTAGAGTCTCCAACATGTCCTAGACAATATTCTTGCACTTGTCACTAGAGTCTCCAATCTTTCCTAGACAATATTCTTGCACTTGTCACTAGAGTCTCCAACCGTTCCTAGACAATATTTTTGCACTTGTCACTAGAGTCTCCAACCTGTCGCAGACAATATTCTTGCACTTGTCACTAGAGTCTCCAACCTGTCGCAGACAATATTCTTGCACTTGTCACTAGAGTCTCCAACCTGTCCTAGACAATATTCTTGCACTTGTCACTAGAGTCTCCAACCTGTCCTAGACAATATTCTTGCACTTGTCACTAGAGTCTCCAACCTGTCCTAGACAATATTCTTGCACTTGTCACTAGAGTCTCCAACCTGTCCTAGACAATATTCTTGCACTTGTCACTAGAGTCTCCAACCTGTGCTAGACAATATTCTTGCACTTGTCACTAGAGTCTCCAACCTGTCCTAGACAATATTCTTGCACTTGTCACTAGAGTCTCCAACCTGTCCTAGACAATATTCTTGCACTTGTCACTAGAGTCTCCAACCTGTCCTAGACAATATTCTTGCACTTGTCACTAGAGTCTCCAACCTGTCCTAGACAGTATTCTTGCACTTGTCACTAGAGTCTCCAACCTGTCCTAGACAGTATTCTTGCACTTGTCACTAGAGTCTCCAACCTGTCCTAGACACTGCACTTAGCGCCAGACAGGACATTGTTAGACTGCCTTCCATGTACTGACACAAGCTGGGACTTCCATACTGGGGCACTGAACTGAAACAAGAGCTGTCTGCAGCAGACAGTGATGCACAAGACAATGATGATCTCAGGACATGACATCTGCTACTAGGTGGGGTCAGTGTATTCACAGCGATGACAGCCGTGCTACAGTACAGGGGAGGTATATAGCCGGGTTCTGTGTTTGTGTGAGGCGACAACCAGGTTCTGTGTTTGTGTAAGGCGACAACCAGGTTCTGTGTTTGTGTAAGGCGACAACCAGGTTCTGTGTTTGTGTGAGGTGACAACCAGGTTCTGTGTTTGTGTAAGGCGACAACCAGGTTCTGTGTTTGTGTGAGGCGACAACCAGGTTCTGTGTTTGTGTAAGGCGACAACCAGGTTCTGTGTTTGTGTAAGGCGACAACCAGGTTCTGTGTTTGTGTGAGGTGACAACCAGGTTCTGTGTTTGTGTGAGGCAACAACCAGGTTCTGTGTTTGTGTGAGATGACAACCAGGTTCTGCGGTTGTGAAAGGCGACAACCAGGTTCTGTGTTTGTGTGCAGTGACAACCATGTTCTGTGTTTGTGTGAGGTGACAACCAGGTTCTGCGGTTGATGATATGTTTGTTGTATAGCATGGTTCTACATAGAAAACATGCAGAACAAGATGTCAAGAACACAATGCCAAGCTTAGATCTACAATCTCCTACAGTTTTATATTTGGTTTTAAATGTCAATGATATCAATCACATGTACACTACATCTACAATCTCCTACAGTTTTATATTTGGTTTTAAATGTCAATGATATCAATCACATGTACACTAGATCTACAATCTTCTACAGTTTTATATTTGGTTTTAAATGTCAATGATATCAATCACATGTACACTACATCTACAATCTCCTACAGTTTTATATTTGGTTTTAAATGTCAATGATATCAATCACATGTACACTAGATCTACAATCTCCTACAGTTTTATATTTGGTTTTAAATGTCAATGATATCAATCACATGTACACTAGATCTACAATCTTCTACAGTTTTATATTTGGTTTTAAATGTCAATGATATCAATCACATGTACACTACATCTACAATCTTCTACAGTTTTATATTTGGTTTTAGATGTCAATGATATCAATCACATGTACACTAGATCTACAATCTTCTACAGTTTTATATTTGGTTTTAGATGTCAATGATATCAATCACATGTACACTAGATCTACAATCTTCTACAGTTTTATATTTGGTTTTAAATGTCAATGATATCAATCACATGTACACTAGATCTACAATCTTCTACAGTTTTATATTTGGTTTTAGATGTCAATGATATCAATCACATGTACACTAGATCTGCAATCTTCTACAGTTTTATATTTAGTTTTAGATGTCAATGATATCAATCACATGTACACTAGATCTACAATCTTCTACAGTTTTATATTTGGTTTTAGATGTCAATGATATCAATCACATGTACACTAGATCTGCAATCTTCTACAGTTTTATATTTAGTTTTAGATGTCAATGATATCAATCACATGTACACTAGATCTGCAATCTTCTACAGTTTTATATTTAGTTTTAGATGTCAATGATATCAATCACATGTACACTAGATCTACAATCTCCTACAGTTTTATATTTGGTTTTAAATGTCAATGATATCAATCACATGTACACTAGATCTGCAATCTTCTACAGTTTTATATTTAGTTTTAGATGTCAATGATATCAATCACATGTACTCTAGATCTACAATCCCCTCCAGTGATAGATAACTGCAGTATTATATGTAGACTAGGCTTATCCTATGTATGATAATGATACAGTATGTACCCTAGGCCTATCCTACAGTCACCATAGACAGTGTGTATGTGATAGTCATACAATGTGAATACTAGACCAAATCTATCCCACAGTCATACTGGCTGTAGACGTTGATTATACAATATGTACACTATGGCTAGAATATTCCACAATGTTGCTACATATGTCAGTGAAACAATGTGTAGTCTAGACCTCAAGTACTCCCACAATGTTGCCTAAAGTACTTCAACAATGTTGCCTCAAGTACTCTCACAATGGTGTCTAAAGTACTCCCACAAAGTTGCCTAAAGTACTCCCACAAAGTTGCCTCAAGTACTCCCACAATGTTGCCTCAAGTACTCCCAAAATGTTGCCTCAAGTACTCCCAGAATGTTGCCTCAAGTACTCCCAGAATTTTGCCTCAAGTACTCCCAGGATGCTGCCTCAAGAACTCCCACAGTGTTGCCTCAAGTACTCCCACAATGTTGCCTCAAGTACTCCCACAGTTGCCTCAATCACTCCCACAATGTTGCCTCAGGCACTCCCACAATGTTGCCCCAAGCACTCCCACAATGTTGCCGCAGGCACTCCCACAATGTTGCCGCAGTCACTCCCACAATGTTGCCGCAGGCACTTCCAGAATATTGCCTCAAGTACTCCCACAATGTTGCCTCAAGTACTCCCACAATGTTGCCTCAAGTACTCCCACAATGTTGACTCAAGTACTCCCACAATGTTGACTCAAGTACTCCCACAATGTTGACTCAAGTACTCCCACAATGTTGCCTCAAGGACTCCCACAATGTTGTCTCAAGTACTCCCACAATGTTGCCTCAAGTACTCCTAGACCCTGTTTCATAATAAGACACAAATATAGCATGATTGAGTACTGAGTGCACAGGGTTGCTGAACACAGCTGGCAATTCTTGGAAGTTTTTGTGTTTTCTATGTGTGTTTGATTATGGTGACTTTGTGATATATGCGTGTGCGAGCGAACGCGAGCATGTGAATGTGTGTATGGTTAGGTTTAATGTCTGAGTTATGTGTATGTGCAGTTAGGTCAATATTTGTGTTTTAGGTTAAAAGGTCAATATTTGTGTTATAGGTTAAAAGGTCAATATTTGTGTTATAGGTTAAAATTAAAGGTTAAAGCGGAGAGGATCAACTTGATTGCACCGAGTTTAACCCATTGGCTTGACCTCTCTCTCTGCAGAACAGCTATCCGCGTGCTGAGAATGTTGCACAGAGCATGAACTACGTAGCTCTGGCCACAATCCTCAGGAATCTCTGTAAAATTTGCACTCATGAATTAAAGGGTGCAGCCATTAAACAAACCCACGACCTTCAAAGCATGAGGCAAACGGCATAACCACTTTATCACGGGGACCCCCTGTTATATGTATTTGCAGTTAGGTCAATGTTTGTTTTATTAGTACATACAGTTAAGCCAGTATTTATATATATGTTCATGTGGTTTGGATCAGTATTTATGTACTGTGTGTGTGGTTAGGTTCAATTTTGCACTCCAAACACATCAGAGCTGTGTCTGTCTAGTAGCTGTCATGCCTGCTCTAAACACACCAGAGCTGTGTCTGTCTAGTAGCTGTCATGCCTGCTCTAAACACATCAGAGCTGTGTCTGTCTACTAGCTGTCATGCCTGCTCTAAACACACCAGAGCTGTGTCTGTCTAGTAGCTGTCATGCCTGCTCTAAACACACCAGAGCTGTGTCTGTCTAGTAGCTGTCATGCCTGCTCTAAACACATCAGAGCTGTGTCTGTCTACTAGCTGTCATGCCTGCTCTAAACACATCAGAGCTGTGTCTGTCTACTAGCTGTCATGCCTGCTCTAAACACACCAGAGCTGTGTCTGTCTAGTAGCTGTCATGCCTGCTCTAAACACATCAGAGCTGTGTCTGTCTACTAGCTGTCATGCCTGCTCTAAACACATCAGAGCTGTGTCTGTCTAGTAGCTGTCATGCCTGCTCTAAACACATCAGAGCTGTGTCTGTCTACTAGCTGTCATGCCTGCTCTAAACACATCAGAGCTGTGTCTGTCTAGTAGCTGTCATGCCTGCTCTAAACACATCAGAGCTGTGTCTGTCTACTAGCTGTCATGCCTGCTCTAAACACACATCAGAGCTGTGTCTGTCTAGTAGCTGTCATGCCTGCTCTAAACACATCAGAGCTGTGTCTGTCTACTAGCTGTCATGCCTGCTCTAAACACATCAGAGCTGTGTCTGTCTACTAGCTGTCATGCCTGCTCTAAACACATCAGAGCTGTGTCTGTCTACTAGCTGTCATGTCTGTCTGCTGGTCATGTGTTCCCTCAACAGTGAAACTAAAGACTGACCTGAGTTCAGGTGTACCCGGGCCTTGTACCAGGAATTGTTTTAGGAAGGAAAGGTAGTCAGCATGACACTGACCACATCACCCTTCCCCTTGTTTAGCTCTGAATGAGACCCCCAAAGAAACTGGGCAGACAATAAGCCTCAGACTGTGGAGAGACTTACGTACACATCAGCTACCTAAAAGATGTGCAGACAATGTGATATCCAACAACATGTTCAAACATTTGATACAATAACATCATTATTCATCTGGTAACAGGATGACTGACTGACTTTCTACCCCATCAGGACATCACACAAGCGATAAACACCCGATGACACAAAGTGCCACCATGTGGATGAGGATCACTATGGGGAGGTCCCAGAAACCGCGTTCAGCCAATTGGCCATATTTATGGCCTGGCTATATTGCGGCCTCTGGCAAGAGCCAGGGCGGGGTTTCAAATGACGAAAAATTTCATCCTAAAAAAAAGACGGCAAGTAACGATACTGGTAACAGGATGTGACCTTCTGGACTAATGTCAATGAAATATGATCAACAAAGTTCATGGTCATGTTTGAAATCAACTGGCAAAAATAAATCTAAAACAATTTATCAGTACAGAAATGACAGAATTCATGTGTGCTGGTGAATGATTGGTTGTCCTTAACTCAATCTTCTACAATCTGCAGACATAAATAAATATTTCCAGTCTGTTAATAATAGACTTTCCATGTACATGATCTCTTGTGCACAGAGTTGTGTGCCTTTCTGAAATCATCAGTCATCCTAATTCATCAGTTAGAAATCATAATAAACCTTCTAAAATACTAGAATCCATTCTGATAAAACAATTCTGCAACAGTATTATTTCTTTTGAAATAATTATATATATAATCAAGCAAAATGAGCTGAAGACAGAAATCATACACAGTCTAGAATGAGATGCTTCTGAGATCAAATTTTGCTTGCCAGCACCCTGTTTGCTGCAGAAAGAACAAGGGGACAAAGATCATCTGTAGAGACCATGTGTACATAGTTATAACTAGTCATCTCCTTGTGGGATGCAATTTTTTGTTTTTTCGTTGCGGCCAGGGGCCGAAATATAGCCTGGCAATAAATATGGTCTATAGGCTGAAGGCGGTTTCCGTGACCTCTCCACGGGTGATTCTCATTCACATGGTGGCACTTTGTGTCATCGGGTGTTTATCACTTGTGTAATGTCCTAGTGTGGTAAAATCTACTACTACTAGTAAACAGTACTTGACCATTTATGAGTACCCAGCTGTCTGTAGGATCAACTGTACACAGTACTTGACAGTTTAACAGTACACAGCTGTCTGAAGGGATCAACTGTACACAGTACTTGACAGTTTAACAGTACACGCTGTCTGTAAGGATCAAATGTATATAGCACTCAACAGTTTAACAGTACCCATCTGCTGTAGGGACTGTCTGCATACAGTACTTGACAGATCAACAGTGTACAAATAAATGTACAAGCGACTAATAATCACTGATTGTACGTGACAAATGCCCCAAGATAGTCCAGCCTCAGGCGTGAAGTGTGTGACCAGACTTTGACATCTGACAAGATGATGTAATGTGTCTGACCAGACTTTGACATCTGACAAGATGACATAAAGTGTCTGACCAGCATTTGACAAGATGACAACATGGTGAACTAGCAAATCATTTTTAATTAATTTTCTGGATGACTGATGTTGGAGTTGTCGATCCAGCCGGCAAGGAAAATTCTAACTACCAACTGACCAGCTCACAACAGAGACATCCTGGGTTTACACACTTCTGCTGGGAGAGTCTGAGCACCCACAAGCATGTACGGAGTGCAGTGACACTGATTCTGCAGGGGTTCTGATAGGGTTCATAACATAAACTTGGACAACACAGGTGATTATTTACAATATTATACAAATATGTATGCAGCTGATTATGTGGGAACACGTTCACAAAAAGACTATACACACCGTACTAGCTGAGACCTTTACCAAACATTTCCATATGTTTTACATCACACAAACTATTTTAACATATGAGTTCCTCAGTGAAATATAAGTGTAATCATTTAATGTTTTCTATATAATCTCAAACAACAACAACAACAAGAAACTGTAATTCATGCAGTGTGATTCATTATTCCAAACTTTGTCAATAATGTGAAAACAGAACACCACCAAACATACAAACAATCTCACACAGGGGACAGACAAGCTTACTCCTAAATGTCTAAGCTCACATTCAGTAATATATTGACTAATGTTTGCATTCAAACATTCACTCACCTACACAATAAACAGGAGATTATTCATGAATTAACTCCCCTGGGCTTATAGGCTAGTCTGTCTGTCTGCCTGCCTGTCTGTCTGTCTGTCTGTCTGTCTGTATCCTAGGGCAGAGACAGATTTCAGCAGAAACATGCACACTGTGGCGAGCAAGACATCTGGTGGTGACATGAACATCAATAGAGCCCATGGTAGAAGTCTGGTGTAGTACCAGTCTACCACACAGAGAGCTGTACTAGCCCCAGATAGAGGCCTAGTGTACCACCAGTCTACCACACAGAGTTGTACTAGCCCCAGGTAGAGGCCTAGTGTACTACCAGTCTACCACACAGAGCTGTACTAGTGCCAGGTAGAGGCCTGGGGTACTACCAGTCTACCATACAGAGCTGTACTAGCCCCAGGTAGAGGCCTAGTGTACTACCAGTCTACCACACAGAGCTGTACTAGTGCCAGGTAGAGGCCTGGGGTACTACCAGTCTACCACACACAGAGCTGTACTAGCCCCAGGTAGAGGCCTAGTGTACTACCAGTCTACCATACAGAGCTGTACTAGCCCCATGTAGAGGCCTAGTGTACTACCAGTCTACCACACAGAGCTGTACTAGCCCCAGGTAGAGGCCTGGTGTACCACCAGTCTACCACACACAGAGAGCTGTACTAGCCCCAGGTAGAGGCCTAGTGTACTACCAGTCTACCACACACAGAGAGCTGTTCTAGCCCCAGGTAGAGGCCTAGTGTACTACCAGTCTACCACACAGAGCTGTACTAGTCCCAGGTAGAGGCCTAGTGTACTACCAGTCTACCACACACAGAGAGCTGTACTAGCCCTAGGTAGAGGCCTAGTGTACCACCAGTCTACCACACAGAGCTGTACTAGTCCCAGGTAGAGGCCTAGTGTACCACTAGTCTACCACACAGAGCTGTACTAGTCCCAGGTAGAGGCCTAGTGTACTACCAGTCTACCACACACACAGAGCTGTACTAGCCCCAGGTAGAGGCCTAGTGTACTACCAGTCTACCACACACAGAGCTGTACTAGTCCCAGGTAGAGGTCTGGTGTACTACCAGTCTACCACACACAGAGCTGTACTAGCCCCAGGTAGAGGCCTAGTGTACTACCAGTCTACCACACACAGAGCTGTACTAGCCACAGGTAGAGGCCTAGTGTACTACCAGTCTACCAGACAGAGCTGTACTAGCCCTAGGTAGAGGCCTGGTGTACCACCAGTCTACCACACAGAGCTGTACTAGCCCCAGGTAGAGGCCTAGTGTACTACCAGTCTACCACACACAGAGAGCTGTACTAGCCCCAGTAGTGTGAGACCAACAAGTCACAATGTTCAAACAGTGGCCATGGCTCAGTGGACAGGTCAGCAAAGACGGTAGAAACATGCATGAGAAATTACTGGTATGTAAATGAACACAGAAATACTGGTACGTGTATGTGAGGAACACAGAAATACTGGCACATATATGCGAGGAACACAGAAATACTGGCACGTGTATGTGAGGAACACAGAAATACAGGCATGTGTATGTGAGGAATAGAGAAATACTGGCACATGTATGTGAGGAATAGAGAAATACTGGCACGTGTATGTGAGGAACAGAGAAATACTGGCACGTGTATGTAAGGAACACAGAAATACTGACACGTGTATGTGAGGAACACAGAAATACTGGCATGTGTATGTAAGGAACAGAGAAATACTGGCATGTGTATGTGAGGAACAGAGAATTACTGGCACGTGTATGTGAGGAACACAGAAATACTGGCATGTGTATGTAAGGAACAGAGAAATACTGGCACGTGTATGTGAGGAACAGAGAAATACTGGCACGTGTATGTGAGGAACACAGAAATACTGGCACGTGTATGTGAGGAACAGAGAAATACTGGCACGTGTATGTGAGGAACAGAGAAATACTGGCACGTGTATGTAAGGAACAGAGAAATACTGGCTTGTGTATGTGAGGAACAGAGAAATACTGGCACGTGTATGTGAGGAACACAGAAATACTGGCATGTGTATGTAAGGAACAGAGAAATACTGGCACGTGTATGTGAGGAACAGAGAAATACTGGCACGTGTATGTGAGGAACACAGAAATACTGGCACGTGTATGTGAGGAACAGAGAAATACTGGCACGTGTATGTGAGGAACACAGAAATACTGGCACGTGTATGTGAGCAACAGAGAAATACTGGCACGTGTATGTGAGGAACAGAGAAATACTGGCACATGTATGTGAGGAACAGAGAAATACTGGCACGTGTATGTGAGGAACACAGAAATACTGGCATGTGTGTGTAAGAAAAGAGAAATACTGGCACATATATGTAAGAAATACTGGCACATATATGTAAGAAATACTGGCACGTGTATGTGAGGAACCCAGAAATACTGGCACGTGTATGTGAGGAACAGAGAAATACTGGCACATGTATGTGAGGAACACAGAAATACTGGCACGTGTATGTGAGGAACCCAGAAATACTGGCACGTGTATGTGAGGAACCCAGAAATACTGGCACATGTATGTGAGGAACAGAGAAATACTGGCACATGTATGTGAGGAAACCAGAAATACTGGCACGTGTATGTGAGGAACAGAGAAATACTGGCACATGTATGTGAGGAACAGAGAAATACTGGCACGTGTATGTGAGGAACACAGAAATACTGGCACGTGTATGTGAGGAACAGAGAAATACTGGCATGTGTATGTGAGGAACAGAGAAATACTGGCACATATATGTAAGAAATACTGGTAAATATAGATGACTAACAAAGGAATTTGGCATTGTAAACATTGTTTCATGTGAGGAACACAGAAATACTGTCAGAGGTAGGTCTATAAATATTCAAACATCAGTTATAAGACAGAATTTAATGCAGCCCATGAAAGTGAGAAGATTGGATGAGATCTATCAAGTGTGTGAAGAAGATTGGATGAGATCTATCCAGTGTGTGAAGAAGATTGGATGAGATCTATCCAGTGTGTGAAGAAGATTGGATGAGATCTATCCAGTGTGTGAAGAAGATTGGATGAGATCTATCCAGTGTATGAAGAAGATTGGATGAGATCTATCCAGTGTGTGAAGAAGATTGGATGAGATCTATCCAGTGTATGAAGAAGATTGGATGAGATCTATCAAGTGTATGAAGAAGATTGGATGAGATCTATCCAGTGTGTGAAGAAGATTGGATGAGATCTATCAAGTGTGTGAAGAAGATTGGATGAGATCTATCCAGTGTGTGAAGAAGATTGGATGAAATCTATCCAGTGTGTGATTTGCAGGTAATAATGACAATCTGTTGACTGCCTTCGTGTCAAGTCACATTTTATTCCCCATTGGTGAACACATTCCTTCTCTAATCGTTCCTACCAGTTCCATACATTTATTTCCCCATCTTCAGTAAAACATGCTCAAATTCAACTGTGTTCTGTACTTTTAGACATATGCTTTTCCTGTTAACAGTCTACCCTCTCCCCTTTTTTCCTACTTCCCATTAAACAAAATATCTTTTTTACCTCCCTACCTGTGAAATATCTTCAGTTTTGAATCCCAACCAAATATTTGTTCTACATATGCTATACTGTATCTTCCTCCTTCTAAACAAATATTTGTTCTACATATCCTATAGTGTATCTTCCCCCTTCCAACCAGATATTTTTTTATATATCCTATAGTGTATCTTCTCCCTTCCAATCAGATATTTGTTCTACATATCCTGTAGTGTATCTTCTCCCTTCCAATCAGATATTTGTTCTAAATATCCTATAGTGTATCTTCCCCCTTCCAACCAAATATTTGTTCTACATATTCTATAGTGTATCTTCCCCCTTCCAATCAGATATTTGTTCTACATATCCTATAGTGTATCTTCCCCCTTCCAATCAGATATTTGTTCTACATATCCTATAGTGTATCTTCCCCCTTCCAATCAGATATTTGTTCTACATATCCTATAGTGTATCTCCCCCCTTCCAATCAGATATTTGTTCTACATATGCTATAGTGTATCTTCCCCCTTCCAATCAGATATTTGTTCTACATATCCTATAGTGTATCTTCCCCCTTCCAACCAAATAGTTGTTCTACATATCGTATAGTGTATCTTCCCCCTTCTAACCAGATATTTGTTCGAAATGTTCAGCCATGTAGGAGAAAAGTTTAATGCTAAGAACAATAAAAATAAGACCAGAAGTGTGATCATTCAATTATGGCACAAACAAAATCTCATCAGCTGTCAACAAGGAGCTGATGGTTTCGCTGGAGGAGGCTTGATCAAATGTTGACTGCCGTCTGTTATGATATGCAAACATGTGATAGCTGCAGAATACACATCTCAACACTTTCATTGTGAGTCTAACTTAGGCAATTGTAAAACATTAACAATTTTACTGTCAGATCCTTCATCACAGTGCTAAACTTTCTTCATCACAGTGCTAAACATTCATTGTGTATCTAACTTAGGCAATTACAAAACACAAACAATTTTACTGTCAGATCCTAAACTTTCTACATCACAGCGCTGAACATTCTAGCATATTCCAGTTGATGAATACAACAGTTAGCATACAGTTTCATACAAAACAAAGCACACATGCTGACATCAAGATGACTTCCCCAGACCCACATCCCAGACAGAATCCTTGACCAGTCTGAGCTGCTCATTCAGAAAGATTATCTGTCTTATCTCCATGTACATCTTCATCCATTGAGTAAATATGTTAGGACAGAAGCTCACACCACATATCTTTATGCATTCAGTAAATATGTTAGGACAGAAGTTCACAGCACATATCTTCACCCATTCAGTAAATATGTTAGGACAGAAGCTCACACTACATATCTTCATCCATTCAGTAAATATGTTAGGACAGAAGCTCACACTACATATCTTCATCCATTCAGTAAATATGTTAGGACAGAAGCTCACACCACATATCTTCATCCATTCAGTAAATATGTTAGGACAGAAGCTCACACCACATATCTTCATCCATTCAGTAAATATGTTAGGACAGAAGCTCACAGCACATATCTTCATCCATTCAGTAAATATGTTAGGACAGAAGCTCACACTACAGATCTTCATCCATTCAGTAAATATGTTAGGACAGAAGCTCACACCACATATCTTCATCCATTCAGTAAATATGTTAGGACAGAAGCTCACACCACATATCTTCATCCATTCAGTAAATATGTTAGGACAGAAGCTCACACTACATATCTTCATCCATTCAGTAAATATGTTAGGACAGAAGCTCACACCACATATCTTTATGCATTCAGTAAATATGTTAGGACAGAAGCTCACACCACATATCTTCATCCATTCAGTAAATATGTTAGGACAGAAGCTCACACTACATATCTTCATCCATTCAGTAAATATGTTAGGACAGAAGCTCACACTACATATCTTCATCCATTCAGTAAATATGTTAGGACAGAAGCTCACACCACATATCTTCATCCATTCAGTAAATATGTTAGGACAGAAGCTCACACCACATATCTTCATCCATTCAGTAAATATGTTAGGACAGAAGCTCACAGCACATATCTTCATCCATTCAGTAAATATGTTAGGACAGAAGCTCACACTACAGATCTTCATCCATTCAGTAAATATGTTAGGACAGAAGCTCACACCACATATCTTCATCCATTCAGTAAATATGTTAGGACAGAAGCTCACACTACATATCTTCATCCATTCAGTAAATATGTTAGGACAGAAGCTCACACCACATATCTTTATGCATTCAGTAAATATGTTAGGACAGAAGCTCACACCACATATCTTCATCCATTCAGTAAATATGTTAGGACAGAAGCTCACACCACATATCTTCATCCATTCAGTAAATTTGTTAGGACAGAAGCTCACACTACAGATCTTCATCCATTCAGTAAATATGTTAGGACAGAAGCTCACACTACAGATCTTCATCCATTCAGTAAATATGTTAGGACAGAAGCTCACACTACATATCTTCATCCATTCAGTAAATATGTTAGGACAGAAGCTCACACCACATATCTTCATCCATTCATGAATATGTTAGGACAGAAGCTCACACTACATATCTTCACCCATTCAGTAAATATGTTAGGACAGAAGCTCACACCACATATCTTCATCCATTTAGTAAATATGTTAGGACAGAAGTTCACACCACATATCTTCATCCATTCAGTAAATATGTTAGGACAGAAGCTCACACTACATATCTTCATCCATTCAGTAAATATGTTAGGATAGATGCTCACACCACATATCTTATCATCAGTTAGTTGCATAACTTTTACAGGACGTTGCAGAACCAACCCTAACAGCCCCTGGCTGTTGTGTGGTTTCTCTAGGCAAGTTACATCCAGTAGTTTGCCATTGCTTTCTGGACGGTCGGCTTTCTTGATACCACTGTCGAAACCAACGCAAGGCGCATTGCCGGCAGCTGGGATCGAACCTGGCATCCAGGCATTACGAAGCGAAGCGTTCGCATCGACTTAGCCACAGTGCCGACATCTTATCCTAAGAAAAGTGAAAATATTGACTCATTTTCAAGACAATGTTAAAAGGGAGATGAAACAGATGTGACTCAATATAAATACAGCATTCCTTACAGCATTCCTGTCACCAAAAGTTACACAGACTTGGACATCAAGATGGCAGCATGCCGTATATTATGAATATGAACTAGTTCCCTGACAACT
Source organism: Candidula unifasciata (assembly GCA_905116865.2). Lineage (NCBI taxonomy): Eukaryota > Metazoa > Mollusca > Gastropoda > Stylommatophora > Geomitridae > Candidula > Candidula unifasciata. Next base: position 127,464 of record CAJHNH020001251.1, on the reverse strand, counting down.
ATAATATACATCAAGAACTATTTCCACAAAAACTATATTATGTGTTATGAATTAGTTCCCTGACAACTATAGTATACATCAAGAAATATTTCCACACAAACTATATGAAGCATTTAGAACTAGTTCCCATAAAACTATAGTATATATCAAGAACTATTTCCACACAAACTATATTATGTATTAGGAACTATTTCTACTATGCATTATACAACAGTTCCATACAAGTTATTTCATTCAATGTGAACAAGTTTCCCAAAAACTAAATTATTAAATAGATTCACAGAAACTGTATTATATATTATTAAATAGTTCTACACAAACTGTACAATATACATCATAAAAAAGTTCAAAATAAACTATATTACGTATAAAACATATGCTAGAGGCTGTCTCGCACAAACTATTTTATGCATCGAACCAAGGATAAGACAAAGATTAGATATTGAAACATTGTCGCAGCTGTCTGTCATGATGTCAACTTCTAAAAGTGAACCAATCAAACAGATTAACTCTCCTGCATGTAGAGTTAGATATGTTTCAGTGCTATATTCCCCATTTCCACTGGTATAGTCTCCTAAATTCAGTAACGTCTGAGGAAATCATCAACAACAACAAAACAAAGAAGAGAACAAACAAGATCAGAAAAAACTCTTTGTGTTCTCTAGAATACAGAAATCTCCTATCCACAAAAACTGGTTTTGAATATATAAACAAATGTTTGCAACAACAGTTATGTCATCTTTGATGGCATGTATGATGTTTCTCTGTAAGAATTCTCCAACAGAAAAACACAGTCAATAAAATTCACACAGAAAACCTATTTACATATAATACAATCGCAAATACAGATTTTATTTAACAATAAAAACTAATCTACGACCAGCTAGCACTAGCCAGGCCGCGATATGATGTGATGTGTGTGCCTGTTTGAATCCAGCCAAACACATGATGGTCGTCATCATTAACAACTTGCCTGTCAGGTAATGGAGTTCTATTTGCCCAAGCAGCCAGTCTTGAAACTCACTTTTGTGTGTGGATACATGCTCTTGTTTCTGTATGTGGATACATGCTCTTGTTTCTGTATGTGGATACATGCTCTTGTTTCTGTATGTGGATACATGCTCTTGTTTCTGTATCTGGATGTTCTTGTTTCTGTATCTGGATGTTCTTGTTTCTGTATCTGGATGTTCTTGTTTCTGTATCTGGATGTTCTGCTTTATTCAGTAACTCTTGGTGTATTGTATGACACCTTTAAATCTTTAGAGTCTACACTTGGTCTAACTTTGCTATCCCAAGGGAAATAAATCAGCAGGCAGATCACACTACTAAATGACCAAATGTTTACATACACACAGGTAAGTATCAAACATACACACAGGTAAACAGTATCAAACATACACACAGGTAAACAGTATCAAACATACACACAGGTAAACAGTATCAAACATACACACAGGTAAACAGTATCAAACATACGCACAGGAAAACAGTATCAAACATACACACAGGTAAACAGTATCAAACATACGCACAGGAAAACAGTATCTGAGAAAACACAATATTTATCCAATTTTATAGCCCCTATACATTTTTGTTGATGTCTCCTGGCACCCCACGTTTGTTGATGTCTCCTGGCACCCCACACTTGTTAATAAAGTAGCAAGTAAGGGACAAACATTAAAGAGAACAAATCTGAGGGGAATAAACAAGGACTTCAGTGTTGTCAATGACCACTCTACCCACTAGTCAGTACTAAATGAATTTGTTAAAATCTCAAACAAATGAACTGTTTATTAAGCAACAAATAAATAAACTGTTAAGAAACAAGTAAATAAAATAGAATATTTGCTTCCATGAGAAGCAATTTCTGCTGTCAAATGCCCACACAACTCAACACCGAGAGTTATTGCCTTCTGTTTCCCTATCGGGGGTCCTAGAATGAACATCACTGGGTGGGTCGACGACAATCTCCGGGGTCTTGATCAAATTCTCTTTCTCCTCATGGTCATCATGATCGTCGATGTAGAACTTCACCGGAGCCTTGTTCTTGTTTACAGACGTTGAGTTCATGGTGCCGTGTACATCGTCTGCCTCCTCCTCCACACCGCCCAGTTGAGGTCTACCCCCATTCCTCTTGGAGCTATGCTTCTTCTGTTTTCTGTGTGGACAAATACAAGTAGAACACATACAATATCACATGTACGATTCATTGAGACATTTTTTGTCAAAGGTTGACTGTCCTCTATCCTGGGATGCTGCTGTATGAAGTAGCTTTACCCAGTCCATGTCTCTAACCCTCAGGTAGCTTTACCCAGTCCATGTCTCTAACCCTGAGGTAGCTTTACCCAGTCCATGTCTCTAACCCTGGGGTAGCTTTACCCAGTCCATGTCTCTAACCCTCAGGTAGCTTTACCCAGTCCATGTCTCTAACCCACAGGTAGCTTTACCCAGTCCATGTCTCTAGCCCTGAGGTAGCTTTACCCAGTCCATGTCTCTAACCCTCAGGTAGCTTTACCCAGTCCATGTCTCTAACCCTGAGGTAGCTTTACCTAGTCCATGTCTCTAACCCTGGGGTAGCTTTACCCAGTCCATGTCTCTAACCCTGAGGTAGATTTAACCAGTCTATGTCTCTAACCCTGAGATAGCTTTACCCAGTCCATGTCTCTAGCCCTGAGGTAGCTTTACCCAGTCGTCTCTAGTCCTGAGGGGAGTAACCCATAAGTGCTAAGTTCTACTTCTGACTCACACCTGAGTCCAAAGAATGTCAGTACAGTGCAAAAACTCTGTAGCACCGGTGAGGATCCTGAAATACTTTGAGTAGATTTTTAACTCCAAATTGTGCCTAGGCACTGCCCTCAGGTTATGTATCAATTACCTGTGATCTATACGATCTAATGTAGTTACCAAATAAGCAACAAGGAAATATTATCAAAGAGGGAATGGAGTAGATTACTGTTACACCAGTAATTGTCAGGGTAATGGTTCCACAGTTCTTCATCTTCTCCCTTTTCTTCATATTCACCAGCCTAAACTCCAGTGGAAATTTCTGGTTGTTCATCCATCTCTGTACTTAAGTCTTGTTCCAGAACCTGAGTGTTGCATACATAGCCATTTTACAGATCTGACATATCTGTTTGCAGACTGCTGGTTCCTTGCCTCTGAGGCAGATATACTCCACTTTTGAAGGAAGCTCCCAATGAATCGACTCCTAGGACATACTTGTTGGGGAGGCTGTAAGTCTATTCTTGTTTCCCCCACAACAGGACCCTGGAAACCAAAGTGGGCATGACAGCACTGAATATTTACCTACAGAACTGAGAATTCTTTTCTTACAGAACTGTAAGTAGATTGAGGACATGACCTTCAGATGAGAGTTTAACCTTTAATAACAACTTCTCACATCTAAACATCAGTTTAATCTTTAGATCTATCATAATTCCTTCACATCAGAGTTTAACCATTGGATCTATCATAATTCCTTCACATCAGAGTTTAACCATTAGATCTATCAAAGCTCCTTCACATCATAGTTTTTCTATTAGATCTATAACAGCTCCTTTACATCAGAGTTTAACCATTAGATCTATCACCGTTCCTTCACATCAGAGTTTAACCATTAGATCTATCACAGCTCCTTCATATCACAGTTTTTCTATTAGATCTATAACAGCTCCCTTACATCAGAGTTTAACCATTAGATCTATCACGGTTCCTTCACATCAGAGTTTAACCATTAGATCTATCACAGCTCCTTCACATCATAGTTTTTCTATTAGATCTATAACAGCTCCTTTACATCAGAGTTTAACCATTAGATCTATCACAGCTCCTTATGTAACTGTATGTATGTGTTTGTGTATGAGTGTTTCTGTGTAAATGTGTGCGTGAGAATGTGTGTGGGGAGGAAGAGGCAGGGATAGTGTTGAGATGGGAGTCTAGGAAAATGTTTGAATAAATCTAAGGGTTGCAGATCTAAACTTTATCAACATCAATCTCTAGAGAGCTACAATCAATGACCCATAAACCCTTCTGCTAGAACTGATGAACACACACATAGCAGTGACATATGTTAATATACAACTTTCTTTTTCATGTCACCAGTTATATTTGTTATATATTAATATTTATTTCTCTGCTGACTCCCATATGTGTGTCTCCCCAAGTGTGCTGTTTCTGACACTGTCGACTGCCATAACTAGTCTTCTCACAAGGTGTCTAGTCTAGCTGGCACAAGGTGGCTTTTGTTTTGTCTCATTGCAAAATGCAGGAAGTCATCAACATTAACTCAGTGATAGAATGAAGCATGCACACCAGCACACATGCACACCAGCACACCAGCACACATGCACACCAGCACACATGCACACCAGCACACATGCACACCAGCACACATGCACACATGCACACCAGCACACATGCACACCAGCACACATGCACACCAGCACACCAGCACACATGCACACCAGCACACATGCACACCAGCACACATGCTAATTGAGTTAGGATAACAGACAACAAGCATGGTTATTGTTGGGATGGAAAAGGGGGGAGGTGTAAGGGGAGGGGGGAGGTGTAAGGGGAGGGGGGAGGTGTAAGGGGAGGGGGAGGTGTAAGGGGAGGGGGGGAAGATGAGTAAATGAACATCAAACATGGTTCACGTTTCAATCCCACAATGCAAGCAGGCAAAACTCTACAACAATTAAAAAAGGCAGGCAGCCAGGAAAAAACAAAAACATGCAACACGATTCCTAATAAGTCATTGATATCAACATGAGAGAATTGTGAACATAATAGGTTGAAATGTGAACAGTTTCTGTCACCTAAAGAGGATGTGAATCCCCTAGTATCACATTCATCTGTGTTCTACAGAAGAGAATATTAACTATGGACTGAACAATGATGTGTTTCTTCCTGGGATTCATTCTTGTCTTTATTTTCCATACTGCTCAGCTTCAAGTGAACAGCAGGCTACAAGGCAAGAGGCTGACCAAGAAAGACATGGGTGGAGAGAATAAACAAGGATTTATACAATTGCAATATGAAATGAACACAAGCTATGCAACTAGCAAAAGACAGACAAAAACATCTAACTCCTCTCTGTGATCCTTCATAGCATAAACAGTGAGACAAAAGAAGAAGAAAAAGATGGCTTCAAGTGAATTCACTAAGTGCCAGATAATTTCTGGGTGTTTTGTAGCTGGTCTAAAATTGTTTCATCAGACTACAGCGTACGTCTGTGCTTTTTCACATTATGTCTATCCTGTATGGATTCTGCAGCCTCACTGTGAGGGAAGAAAGAATACCCCACAATCCTAACTTATAAGTCTTGTAATTTGCCTAATAGGTGAGGAACCAACAGTCTGCATACAAATAAACCAGATCTGTAAAATAGATGTGTATGCAAAACTCAAGTTTTCAAACAAGACTCCAGAAGTGGATGACAGCCAGAACTTTCTGCCGGAGTTTATAGCAGGTGAATGCAAGAAAAAACAAGATGATGTCTCAGGAACACTACCGCCGACTGAAACAATGCTCCATCAATAAATATATTCTGGAGTCTGTTTTCTATGCTTTTCTATGTTTAACATAACAATATGATAGCTGCAGATCAGTTCACAAGAGAACTTCTGCCCCACATATCAACAGACATGTCACTGGCAGGGGTCCACGCCTTCCACTTGTCATCTCTTTATCAATTATGGGCCCTCCACTAAGCCAAAGCTCCTGGTTGACTGTCATGACTGTTGGTGCCTGCAGCCAGCTGTGCATTGCGTGAGCTAACCAAGCTGACAACAACCCTCCATAGCTGCCTCTGATGACACACATGGAATCTGTCATCATCATCTCGACAAAAACCACTTCTGCCATTAAATGCCATGTGAAGGAATAATTTGGGATCCAGTACACACAGGCAAGCACAGGCTATTGTCATGTCGGGAAGTCTCAAGTGTCCGTGTCAGGATGGCTAAAGTGTCCGTGTCGGGAAGGCTCAAGTGTCCGTGTCAGGATGGCTAAAGTGTCCGTGTCGGGAAGTCTCAAGTGTCCGTGTCAGGATGGCTAAAGTGTCCGTGTCGGGAAGTCTCAAGTGTCCGTGTCAGGATGGCTAAAGTGTCCGTGTCGGGAAGTCTCAAGTGTCCGTGTCAGGATGGCTAAAGTGTCCGTGTCGGGAAGTCTAAAGTGTCCGTGTCAGGATGGCTAAAGTGTCCGTGTCGGGAAGGCTCAAGTGTCTGTTTCAGGAAGGCTCAAGTGTCCGTGTCGGGAAGGCTCAAGTGTCCGTGTCAGGATGGCTAAAGTGTCCGTGTCGGGAAGTCTCAAGTGTCCGTGTCAGGATGGCTAAAGTGTCTGTGTCGGGAAGTCTCAAGTGTCCGTGTCAGGATGGCTAAAGTGTCCGTGTCGGGAAGTCTAAAGTGTCCGTGTCAGGATGGCTCAAGTGTCCGTGTCGGGAAGGCTCAAGTGTCTGTTTCAGGAAGGCTCAAGTGTCCGTGTCGGGAAGGCTCAAGTGTCCGTGTCAGGATGGCTAAAGTGTCCGTGTCGGGAAGTCTAAAGTGTCCGTGTCAGGATGGCTAAAGTGTCCGTGTCGGGAAGGCTCAAGTGTCTGTTTCAGGAAGGCTCAAGTGTCCGTGTCAGGATGGCTAAAGTGTCCGTGTCGGGAAGGCTCAAGTGTCTGTTTCGGGAAGGCTCAAGTGTCCGTGTCGGGAAGGCTCAAGTGTCCGTGTCGGGAAGGCTCAAGTGTCCGTGTCGGGAAGGCTCAAGTGTCCGTGTCGGGAAGGCTCAAGTGTCCGTGTCGGGAAGGCTCAAGTGTCTGTGTCGGGAAGGCTCAAGTGTCCGTGTCGGGAAGGCTCAAGTGTCTGTGTCGGGAAGGCTCAAGTGTCTGTTTTGGGAAGGCTCAAGTGTCCGTGTCGGGAAGGCTCAAGTGTCTGTGTCGGTTGCTGTTAGTGTTATTATTCTGTGTTCTCTTGTGGGGATTACCAGCAAAAACACTGCACTAGGGTGTAAGGCATTTGTGTTCATACATCTGAACAGTTAAGTCAATTTTCAAATGAATCTGAACTTGTTAGAATGATTTTTTTAAGTATATCTGGATTCATGGATTAATTTTAAAATAAATTTGAATGAATAAAGTCAAATATCTTTATATATTTAGATGAATTAAGTCAAATGCATGTGATGAATGTGGACCTGCTTTGCTTTAAAAACAAAATCAATAACAACATCCCACAAAATACTGGGCAAGCAACAAGGGTGTCAGTACCCTTGAAATGGTCTGCCTTCCAATGACAACATCAGTGTGAAGGGAGACAATATGGACGACAGAGGAAACCAACCATAAAAGGGACAGCCATGAGACACCATGCAGCAATACAAGGTCAAGGTCTGCTTGCTGACCCAGCTATGACCACGTGACTGGCAGCTGCTACTTACCACCTCAAAGTTAATATGTTCATCAATGTCATCCTCCGTCTCTTTGTAACTTTCTTTAGCATCGATAAGACGCTCAGATGACTTTTTTTGTGGACCAAAGCAAACACGGTTGGCTGAGTGTACTCGTCTGAGTGAGCAGCATGCAGTCAAAGGACATGAAGATGTGAGAGCAAGAAGACAACACAGCTGTTACAAGTGAGACCCCTTCTGTGAGAGCAAGTCTGTGATATCTAGTCTGCATTTGCCAAAACTATACATTTGTACATAATGAGAGACTGAGCCCCGAGAACACGTGCAACAGAAGAAAAAATGAGAATAATGAATTCTAAAGGAAAACAAAGCAGAATAGAAACTGTCAGTCCCATGTTTGTGTTTTCCAACAGTTGATTCTGTCCTCTTGTTATGCTTCAGTTCCCCCTCCCCTCCCGACTCCCCTACTTGTCTTTCCAGGTGGTGTCTAGCCAAGCTGACACAGGCTAGTTTGGTTTTGTCTCGATGGAATGGCCAGGAAGTCATCAACAATCATCTCTCTCTCTCTCTCTCTCTCTCTCTCTCTCTCTCTCTCTCTCTCTCTCTCTCTCTCTCTCTCTCTCTCTCTCTCTCTCTCTCTCTCTCTCTCTCTCTCTCTCTCTCTCTCTCTCTCTCTCTCTCTCTCTCTCTCCTCTCTCTCTCTCTCTCTCTCTCTCTCTCTCTCTCTCTCTCTCTCTCTCTCTCTCTCTCTCTCTCTCTCTCTCTCTCTCTCTCTCTCTCTCTCCTCTCTCTCTCTCTCTCTCTCTCTCTCTCTCTCTCTCTCTCTCTCTCTCTCTCTCTCTCTCTCTCTCTCTCTCTCTCTCTCTCTCTCTCTCTGTCTCTCTCTTTCTCTCTCTTTCTCTCTCTCTCTCTCTCTCTCTCTCTCTCTCTCTCTCTCTCTCTCTCTCTCTCTCTCTCTCTCTCTCTCTCTCTCTCTCTCTCTCTCTCTCTCTCTCTCTCTCTCTCTCTCTCTCTCTCTCTCTCTCTCTCTCTCTCTCTCTCCTCTCTCTCTCTCTCTCTCTCTCTCTCTCTCTCTCTCACACACACACACACACACACACACACACACACACACACACACACACACACACACACACACACACACACACACACACACAACACACACACACACACACACACACACACACACACACACACACACACACACACACACACACACCACACACACACACACACACACACACACACACACACACACACACACACACACACACACACACACACACACACACACACACACACACACACACACACACACACACACACACACACACACACACACACACACACACACACACACACACACACACACACACACACACACACACACACACACCACACACACACACACACACACACACACACACACACACACACACACACACACACACACACACACACACACACACACACACACACACACACACACACACACACACACACACACACACACACACACACACACACACACACACACACACACACACACACACACACATATATATATATATATATATATATATATATATATATATATATATATATATATATATATATATATATATATATATATATATATATATATATATATATATGTCCGACTGTCCACTTGTCACAAGTTTGTATTGCCCTATATGTTCTCTAACATCTGACTGTGTCCTCCTGTCCTCCTGTCCACTTGTCACAAGTTTGTATTGCCCTATATGTTCTCTAATGTCTGACTGTGTCCTCCTGTCTGACTGTCCACTTGTCACAAGTTTGTATTGCCTTATATGTTCTCTAACATCTGACTGTGTCCTCCTGTCCTCCTGTCCACTTGTCACAAGTTTGTATTGCCCTATATGTTCTCTAATGTCTGACTGTGTCCTCCTGTCTGACTGTCCACTTGTCACAAGTTTGTATTGCCTTATATGTTCTCTAACATCTGACTGTGTCCTCCTGTCTGTCCACTTGTCACAAATTTGTATTGCCCTATATGTTCTCTAACATCTGACTGTGTCCTGCTGTCCGACTGTCCACTTGTTACAAGTTTGTATTGCCCTATATGTTCTCTAATGTCTGACTGTGTCCTCAAGTCTGACTGTCCACTTGTCACAAGTTTGTATTGCCCTATATGTTCTCTGATGTCTGACTGTGTCCTCCTGTCTGACTGTCCACTTGTCACAAGTTTGTATTGCCCTATATGTTCTCTAATGTCTGACTGTGTCCTCCTGTCTGACTGTCCACTTGTCACAAGTTTGTATTGCCTTATATGTTCTCTAACATCTGACTGTGTCCTCCTGCCACACTTTCCTTCTAGTGAAGAAAATGACTTCCTGATTCCACAGAGACCACATGTTGAGCATAAAGTCTATGTAAGCTGCCCTACAGTCTACGTAAGCTGCCCTGGTTTTTCCGCCAGCACAAACCTGTACTTTCCATGACATTTCCTGACATTCATGTTATGGTGAGTGGGTGGGTCAACCCAGGTCAATGTTGAAAAACATCGACAGTGACGTGGATGCATACCTAAAATCCTCAAGCTGGCAGACAAGTGTTAAGTCACTGAACCCACATCAATGAGTCCTAAATAAGGGCTCAGTCAAAGACAAGACACAATCAGTCGACAGACAGCAGAATCTTATTATACCCCCAACAACCAGTCCTAAATAAGGGATCAGTCAAAGACAAGACACAATCAGTCGACAGACAGCAGAATCTTATTATACCCCCAACAACCAGTCCTAAATAAGGGATCAGTCAAAGACAAGACACAATCAGTCGACAGACGGCAGAATCTTGTTGTACCCTCTAACATCTTCTCATTGTTTAGTGTCTTGTCTCGTATCAACCTATTATTGAATATCTTCTACAGAATCTGTTTGTTCACTGAGAATTTTTTCACTAATGTATTAGTAGACACTACCCAGTACAGCCATCACTTGTATGTTCCATGTACACATGTGAAGGAACAGAACCATATCACTAAAATATTGCAAGAATGTGTACACATGTGAAGGGACAGAATCATATCATTAAAATATTGCAAGAATGTGTACACATGTGAAGGGACAGAATCATTTCACTAAAATATTGCAAGAATATGTACACATGTGAAGGGACAGAATCATATCGCTAAAATATTGCAAGAATATGTACACATGTGTAGGGACAGAATCATATCGCTAAAATATTGCAAGAATATGTACACATGTGAAGGGACAGAATGATATCACTAAAATATTGCAAGAATATGTACACATGTGAAGGGACAGAATCATATCACTAAAATATTGCAAGAATATGTACACATGTGAAGGGACAGAATCATATCACTAAAATATTGCAAGAATATGTACACATGTGAAGGGACAGAATCATATCACTAAAATATTGCAAGAATATGTACAGATGTGAAGGGACAGAATCATATCACTAAAATATTTCAAGAATATGTACAGATGTGAAGGGACAGAATCATATCACTAAAATATTGCAAGAATGTGTACACATGTGAAGGGACAGAATCATGTCACTAAAATATTGCAAGAATGTGTACACATGTTAAGGGACAGAATCATATCATTAAAATATTGCAAGGATGTGTACACATGTAAATGGACAGAATCATATCATTAAAATATTGCAAGAATATGTGTACACATGTGAATGGACAGCATGTCAGCAAAATATTGCAAGAATGTGTACACATATTGGCGTTGTTTTAGGAGTCAGTATTTGCAATCTTTTATATGCTCAGTTATGGGCAGTATTATGTTAGTCAATATTTGCAAGACTGCACACACAAACACACACACACACATATATAGCTGTGTAGCAGACTGCTACATCAGATATTGTTGCCATACGTGTGAGCTTGGTAACTCAAGGCAGACATTATTAGATTGTATGCACACACGCACACACATGTATGATGCAAGTCAAAGCAAACACACCATGGAACACAAGATAACAATAGCCATGTAACTACTCACCGATGCCTGAGAGAGCAGAGACAAAAGTAAACAGTGATAATGAGAATCTTGCCTACAACATTTTTTTCTTGACCCAAACAAAAGTCAACAGCTTCGTACTTTACAAAAACAAATAAAACAGAGATAGAGAAAGAATCTTGTCTAAAAAAAAAAGCCATCATTTGTTGTTCTTTTGAAGATGATTGGTTTTGTACCAAGTCTTAAATAATATAGAAATACAGAATAGATATTGCCCACAAAAGGAATCCACCCTTTATTGTTCTAATCAAGATTAATGAGTGGTCCCTTTCTTCCGGTCTGAGGCCTCAATATAATCCCCAGCAGAAGCAAGGTTTTGTTTTCTTTCATCCAGATGGACAGGGAGTTAACCCAGTTTGGGCAAGCTGTTAACCCAGCTTGTGTACAGAGTTAACCCAGTTTGGGTAGAAAGTTAACCCAGTTTGGGTAGAAAGTTAACCCAGTTTGGGCAGGAAGTTAACCCAGTTTGGGCAGGGAGTTAACCCAGTTTGGGTAGGAAGTTAACCCAGTTTGGGTAGGAAGTTAACCCAGTTTGGGCAGGGAGTTAACCCAGTTTGGGTAGGGAGTTAACCCAGTTTGGGTAGGGAGTTAACCCAGTTTGGGCAGGGAGTTAACCCAGTTTCTGTAGGAAGTTAACCCAGTTTGGGTAGGGAGTTAACCCAGTTTGGGCAGGGAGTTAACTCAGTTTGGGTAGGGAGTTAACCCAGTTTGGGCAGGGAGTTAACCCAGTTTGGGTAGGGAGTTAACCAAGTTTGGGTAGGGAGTTAACCCAGTTTGGGCAGGGAGTTAACCCAGTTTAGGTAGAAAGTTAACCCAGTTTGGGAAGGGAGTTAACCCAGTTTGGGTAGGGAGTTAACTCAGTTTGGGTAGGGAGTTAACCCAGTTTGGGTGGGAGTTAACCCAGTTTCATTCAAAAGGTAGAATATATAGTCTAGCAATTTTTTGTGAAATAAACACAGCAGCTAACCTCACCTCACCTCAAATGTTGAGGTATGGAAAGTCAACACAACAGCTCACCTCACCTCACCTCCATGTTGAGGTATAAGAAGTCAACACAACAGCTCACCTCACCTCACTTCACCTCACATGTTGGGGTACAAGACTATAATGTCACAACACAGGGGCAGGACAAAGTGAGAGTGTTCACTGCTGAAATAAAACAGTGACAAAGTGAGAGTGTTCACTGCTGAAATAAAACAGTGACAAAGTGAGAGTGTTCACTGCTGAAATAAAACAGTGACAAAGTGAGAGTGTTCACTGCTGAAATAAAACAGTGACAAAGTGAGAGTGTTCACTGCTGAAATAAAACAGTGACAAAGTGAGACAAGTGTGTTCACTGCTGAAATAAAACAGTGACAAAGTGAGAGTGTTCACTGCTGAAATAAAACAGTGACAAAGTGAGAGTGTTCACTGCTGAAATAAAACAGTGACAAAGTGAGAGTGTTCACTGCTGAAATAAAACAGTGACAAAGTGAGAGTGTTCACTGCTGAAATAAAACAGTGACAAAGTGAGAGTGTTCACTGCTGAAATAAAACAGTGACAAAGTGAGAGTGTTCACTGCTGAAATAAAACAGTGACAAAGTGAGAGTGTTCACTGCTGAAATAAAACAGTGACAAAGTGAGAGTGTTCACTGCTGAAATAAAACAGTGACAAAGTGAGAGTGTTCACTGCTGCTGAAATAAAACAGTGACAAAGTGAGAGTGTTCACTGCTGAAATAAAACAGTGACAAAGTGAGAGTGTTCACTGCTGAAATAAAACAGTGACAAAGTGAGAGTGTTCACTGCTGAAATAAAACAAAGTGAGAGTGTTCACTGCTGAAATAAAACAGTGACAAAGTGAGAGTGTTCACTGCTGAAATAAAACAGTGACAAAGTGAGAGTGTTCACTGCTGAAATAAAACAGTGACAAAGTGAGTGTTCACTGCTGAAATAAAACAGTGACAAAGTGAGAGTGTTCACTGCTGAAATAAAACAGTGACAAAGTGAGAGTGTTCACTGCTGAAATAAAACAAAGAAAGAAAGATTGGTGCAGCCTTAAAGAAAATGGAAATAAATAAAGTTTATTATATGGTAAAACAAAATAGAGATAACGTGATAACTGTCGAAGGCTGTAATAAAACAGTGACAAACTAAAAGCTTTAAAAAAAAATGTTGAGAAATCCATAGAACATTTTCAGTATCATTGATGTCACACAACAAAGGGATGAGTGACACTGACAAACTCTGGACCAAAGCCAACATTGATGAGGTGTGCTCACTTATAACATTAACCCATGATGTCTTCAATATGCACACCACATTGCTGTATTGACGTACACATATTGGCTTTGATACACCAGAAGTAATGGGCCTGAATCCAAACCCTCAAATACAGCGGTCATCCAAATATTTAATCATCATAATATAGAGACTGAACAAGCAAATTGTACTAGTGTGTATATGCATGGAGGTGTCTCAGAATGCGAACAGACTGATCATAATGAGTGATTGTTCTCATGAAATATCAGTCAAGTGATTGTTTAGTAAACAAACAACTACCTGAAGTCTACATTTGAGGAAACAGTGATAGCTGAACACGTGCGCTAAAACAAACATAAAACTACAGGTAAACAAACAACTATACACAGATACAGAGGGTGTCCACTAAACATGCACAAACAACAACTGGGGCTGCAGGGAGACTGGTAGTATGCAGTGAACTTCCTTCCTGCACCGAGACACTGCCAACATCTCAGCCTGTGTGTCCCACCATAAGCACACCAGTTCTAGGAATCACTTCACATAACTGTTGTTTTATCTTAACTACACTGAAACATATCAAACACTCAGACAGCTGGTATTTCAGGACAACTGAGTGGAAGATGACAATAATTGGTCTAACTCAGGACAAATGAGGGAAAGGTGACAATGTCTGGTCTAACTCAGGACAAATGAGTCAAAGATGACAATGTCTGGTCCAACTCAGGACAAATGAGTGGAAGGTGACAATAATTGGTCTAACTCAGGACAAATGAGGGGAAAGTGATAGTATCTGCTCCAACTCAGAACAAATGAGTGGAAGATGACAATGTCTGGTCCAACTCAGGACAAATGAGTGGAAGGTGACAATGTCTGATCCAACTCAGGACAAATGAGTGGAAGATGACAATATCTGGTCCAACTCAGAACAAATGAGCGGAGGATGACAATATCTGGTCCAACTCAGGACAAATGAGTGGAAGGTGACAATTTCTGGTCCAACTCATGACAAATGAGTGGAAGATGACAATGTCTGGTCCAACTCAGGACAAATGAGTGGAAGGTGACAATGTCTGGTCCAACTCAGGACAAATGAGTGGAAGATGACAATGTCTGGTCCAACTCAGAACAAATGAGCGGAGGATGACAATATCTGGGGCTGGTGAAATGTGGCAGGAAAAAAGTGTAGCTAGCTGTAAAACAGGACATTTATAACAAAAGACCATATTTCTTCTTCTAGTTTGCTGACAGACCCTGCAGACACAAGTTGGCTGCAGACACAAGTTGGCTGCAGACACAAGTTGGCTGCAGACACAAGTTGGCTGCAGACAGGGATACATGAGTTTCGCTTAAACTTAAACATGGCTGACTACTTTAGCTTTCCTCAGACTTAATTATGGCTGGCTACTTGAGCTTCCCTCAGATAAAACTTGAGCTTCCCTCAGACTAAAATTTGAGCTTCCCTCAGACTAAAACTTGAGCTTCCCTCAGACTAAAACTTGAGCTTCCCTCAGACTAAAATTTGAGCTTCCCTCAGACTAAAACTTGAGCTTCCCTCAGACTAAAACTTGAGCTTCCCTCAGACTAAAACTTGAGCTTCCCTCAGACTAAAACTTGAGCTTCCCTCAGACTAAAACTTGAGCTTCCCTCAGACTAAAACTTGAGCTTCCCTCAGACTAAAACATGGCTGGTATTTGAACCTGCCTCCAACTAAAACATGGCTGGCTACTTACTTCTTGGAGCTACTTTTGTGCCCACCATCCTCTTCTGCTGCCTTCTGCTGCAGACTGGATGAGGACTCATTGGACATGATGGACTTCCACATGGCCGTTTTTGACATCTCTTCGGATATATTGACTGTGTCAACCTCTGCTTTCACAGTCCAGCTTTCACCGGTCATACAGAAACCCAGGGCTGCCATGGGTATGGCGGTTGTTTCTTCTATGAGTGACCTTCGTTGCTGAGATAAAACAAGAAAACACAGTTGAGAAATGAGGTTTAGAACCTGATTACTAAAATAGATATGTGGTTTAGAACCTGATTACTAAACTAGAGATGTGGTTTATAACCTGATTACTAAACTAGAGATGTGGTTTATAACCTGATTACTAAACTAGAGATGTGGTTTACAACCTGATTACTAAACTAGAGATGTGGTTTAAAACCTGATTACTAAACTAGAGATGTGGTAAACAACCTGATTACTATACTAGAGATGTGGTTTAAAACCTGATTACTAAACTAGAGATGTGGTTTAGAACCTGATTACTAAACTAGAGATGTGGTTTTTGGGTCTGACAGAGGAAATAAGCTCAGGGTATCTGCAGTTTAAAGGAGGGTTGGAAGAAATGAATCTCCTTGAAGGTTAAATATACAGAACAGGAATAAAGTTTACATCTGTTGCCAGCTTCAGGTCTGACTATTTCACAATAAAGTGCACAAATTGTCATGGTAGAATAATTGTATAAGGGGTAAAGGTAACATTACATGTTTCATCATATGACAGTGAAACTTGACTTGCAGGCAATAATGTCATGACTATAATGAATTACTGAAAAAAAAAAAAAAGAGAGAGAGAGACAATTGAAATGGTTTGACCACATTAAAAGACAAAACGCTTCTGAAATACCATTCTGGAGTGAAAGGTAGGGCAAGAGTGCAAGAGGATGATGATACCAGTGGGAGAACAACATCAAGAGATAGAGCAACATAAGTCTGAGGGAGTGTACAACCAAGACAAGACAAGAGAGCAACGTCAGTCTGAGGGAGTGTACAACCAAGACAAGACAAGAGATAGAGCAACCTCAGTCTGAGGGAGTGTACAACCAAGACAAGACAAGAGATAGAGCAACATCCGTCTGAGGGAGTGTACAACCAAGACAAGACAAGAGATAGAGCAACCTCAGTCTGAGGGAGTGTACAACCAAGACAAGACAAGAGAGCAACATAAGTCTGAGGAAGTGTACAACCAAAGCAAGACAAGAGATAGATCAACATCAGTCTGAGGGAGTGTACAACCAAGACAAGACAAGAGATGGAGCAACCTCAGTCTGAGGGAGTGTACAACCAAGACAAGACAAGAGAGCAACATAAGTCTGAGGGAGTGTACAACCAAGGCAAGACAAGAGATAGATCAACATCAGTCTGAGGGAGTGTACAACCAAGACAAGACAAGAGATAGAGCAACATCCGTCTGAGGGAGTGTACAACCAAGGCAAGACAAGAGATAGATCAACATCAGTCTGAGGGAGTGTACAACCAAGACAAGACAAGAGAGCAACATCCGTCTGAGGGAGTGTACAACCAAGACAAGACAAGAGATAGAACAACCTCAGTCTGAGGGAGTGTACAACCAAAACAAGACAAGAGATAGATCAACATCAGTCTGAGGGAGTGTACAACCAAGACAAGACAAGAGATAGAGCAACATCCGTCTGAGGGAGTGTACAACCAGGACAAGACAAGAGAGCAACCTCAGTCTGAGGGAGTGTACAACCAAGACAAGACAAGAGATAGAGCAACCTCAGTCTGAGGGAGTGTACAACCAAGACAAGACAAGAGAGCAACATAAGTCTGAGGGAGTGTACAACCAAGACAAGACAAGAGATAGAGCAACCTCAGTCTGAGGGAGTGTACAACCAAGACAAGACAAGATAGCAACATAAGTCTGAGGGAGTGTACAACCAAGACAAGACAAGAGATAGATCAACATCAGTCTGAGGGAGTGTACAACCAAGACAAGAGATAGAGCAACCTCAGTCTGAGGGAGTGTACAACCAAGACAAGACAAGAGAGCAACATAAGTCTGAGGGAGTGTACAACCAAGACAAGACAAGAGATAGAGCAACCTCAGTCTGAGGGAGTGTACAACCAAGACAAGACAAGAGATAGAGCAACCTCAGCTTGAGGGAGTGTACAACCAAGACAAGACAAGAGAGCAACATAAGTCTGAGGGAGCGTACAACCAAGACAAGACAAGAGATAGAGCAACCTTAGTCTGAGGGAGTGTACAACCAAGACAAGATAAGAGAGCAACATAAGTCTGAGGGAGTGTACAACCAAGACAAGACAAGAGATAGAGCAACATCAGTCTGAGGGAGTGTACAACCAAGACAAGACAAGAGATAGATCAACATCAGTCTGAGGGAGTGTACAACTAAGACAAGACAAGAGATAGAGCAACATCCTTCTGAGGGAGTGTACAACCAGGACAAGACAAGAGAGCAACCTCAGTCTGAGGGAGTGTACAACCAAGACAAGACAAGAGATAGATCAACATCAGTCTGAGGGAGTGTACAACCAAGACAAGACAAGAGATAGAGCAACCTCAGTCTGAGGGAGTGTACAACCAAGACAAGACAAGAGATAGAGCAACATAAGTCTGAGGGAGTGTACAACCAAGACAAGACAAGAGATAGAGCAACATCAGTCTGAGGGAGTGTACAACCAAGACAAGACAAGAGATAGAGCAACCTCAGTCTGAGGGAGTGTACAACCAAGACAAGACAAGAGAGCAACATAAGTCTGAGGGAGTGTACAACCAAGAAAAGACAAGAGAGCAACATAAGTCTGAGGGAGTGTACAACCAAGACAAGACAAGAGATAGAGCAACATCAGTCTGAGGGAGTGTACAACCAAGACAAGACAAGAGAGCAACGTCAGTCTGAGGGAGTGTACAACCAAGACAAGACAAGAGAGCAACATAAGTCTGAGGGAGTGTACAACCAAGACAAGACAAGAGATAGAGCAACATCAGTCTGAGGGAGTGTACAACCAAGACAAGACAAGAGATAGAGCAACATAAGTCTGAGGGAGTGTACAACCAAGACAAGACAAGAGATAGATCAACATCAGTCTGAGGGAGTGTACAACCAAGACAAGACAAGAGATAGAGCAACATCCGTCTGAGGGAGTGTACAACCAAGACATGACAAGAGATAGAGCAACGTCAGTCTGAGGGAGTGTACAACCAAGACAAGACAAGAGAGCAACATAAGTCTGAGGGAGTGTACAACCAAGACAAGACAAGAGATAGATCAACATCAGTCTGAGGGAGTGTACAACCAAGACAAGACAAGAGATAGAGCAACCTCAGTCTGAGGGAGTGTACAACCAAGACAAGACAAGAGATAGAGCAACATCAGTCTGAGGGAGTGTACAACCAAGACATGTCAAGAGATACAGCAACATCCGTCTGAGGGAGTGTACAACCAAGACATGACAAGAGATAGAGCAACGTCAGTCTGAGGGAGTGTACAACCAAGACAAGACAAGAGATAGATCAACATAAGTCTGAGGGAGTGTACAACCAAGACAAGACAAGAGATAGAGCAACATCCATCTGAGGGAGTGTACAACCAAGACAAGACAAGAGAGCAACATAAGTCTGAGGGAGTGTACAACCAAGACAAGACAAGAGATAGATCAACATCAGTCTGAGGGAGTGTACAACCAAGACAAGACAAGAGATAGATCAACATCAGTCTGAGGGAGTGTACAACCAAGACAAGACAAGAGATAGAGCAACATCCGTCTGAGGGAGTGTACAACCAAGACAAGACAAGAGAGCAACATAAGTCTGAGGGAGTGTACAACCAAGACAAGACAAGAGATAGATCAACATCAGTCTGAGGGAGTGTACAACCAAGACAAGACAAGAGATAGATCAACATCAGTCTGAGGGAGTGTACAACCAAGACAAGACAAGAGATAGAGCAACATCCGTCTGAGGGAGTGTACAACCAAGACAAGACAAGAGAGCAACATAAGTCTGAGGGAGTGTACAACCAAGACAAGACAAGAGATAGATCAACATCAGTCTGAGGGAGTGTACAACCAAGACAAGACAAGAGATAGATCAACCTCAGTCTGAGGGAGTGTACAACCAAGACAAGACAAGAGATAGAGCAACATCAGTCTGAGGGAGTGTACAACCAAGACATGTCAAGAGATAGAGCAACATCCGTCTGAGGGAGTGTACAACCAAGACATGACAAGAGATAGAGCAACGTCAGTCTGAGGGAGTGTACAACCAAGACAAGACAAGAGATAGATCAACATCAGTCTGAGGGAGTGTACAACCAAGACAAGACAAGAGATAGAGCGTGTCAGAGATCAACTGCAGCCAACCTTCATGGAAGAAACATCACCTGATTGACTGATTGACTGAATGATGGACTGACGGATTGACATGCTATAAAGCTAGAACAGATCTAAGCACAAGCTGAAGGTTTTAGAAGTTGTATAGAAAAATTCTAGATCATTTTAAGTTGTTAGTTTTTTTTTAATGGATCAACACACAGTAACCTAGCTTGCCACAGTACTGCCTATACTGACCTCTTCTTGTTTCTTCTCCTCATCTTCTTTCTCCCTCCTGTGAACCTCTGGCATGATGTCATCCAACCACTTGAGCTCCTGCTGGGTAAAGATTTTGTCCATACCCTTGCGGATGAAGCACATGGCCAGTACCTGGATTTAAACCACAAGGTCAAGTAAGACAACCATGCCAACATACACAACACATACATGGTCAAGTAATCCAATCATCTGACATACACAACACATACATGGTCAAGTAATCCAATCATCTGACATACACAACACATACATGGTCAAGTAAGCCAATCATCTGACATACACAACACATACATGGTCAAGTTGACCACCATGCTGATATACATAACACATTCATGGAAAAGGTAGCCATGATACTAACATACATAACACATTTGATCAAGTTAGGCAACCTGTTTACATATGTATCACACACACACACACACACACATGGTCAAGTTCACCATCATATTGACATATATAACATACACACATGGTCAAGTTAACCATCATATTGACATAATATACACACATGGTCAAGTTAACCATCATGCTGGCATATATAACCACACATATGATCAAGTTAACCATAATGTTGACATATATAACATTCACACATGGCCAAGTTAACCATCATGTTGACATATATAACATACAAACATGATCAAGTTAACTATCATATTGACATATATAACACACATACACATGGTCAAGTTAACCATCATGTTGACATATACACATGGTCAAGTTAACCATCATGTTAACATATATATATAACATAATACATGGTCAAATTAACCATCATGTTGACATATATAACATATATACATGGTCAAGTTAACCATCATGTTGACATATATAACATAACACATGGTCAAGTTAACCATTATGTTGACATATATGGTAAAGTTAGCCAATAATTATGCTTCTTGTCAATATGGAGGACAGGCAGGTTTACTGTTTGTAGTCAAGGCAAGTATTTGTTTCAAACAATAGTTGGCCATATCATTTTCCTCCACATGTAGACTGAAAGAATATATTTCTGTTACCTAGTAACTGAACTGAGTGCATGGCATGTCACTGTGAGCTGCAGAATTTCCTTGGAATGTTTTTTTTTTTACTGTGCCCAATGTGGTCCGTTTTGGCACTTTTGATGACTGCCTTATGCATATAATACTAGTGTATGTTACTGAATTTGCTGAGACTGCAGTCTGTGTCATGTTCTTCCCACAAGGGACAGTGATGGAGTTTTTGTGTGGTTTTCTTTGGCACAGAAATGGAGCAGCTATGTCATGGGTGACCCGTTGACTATGATGTTAGAGCTGCCATTACATGATTACCTGAAATTAGCCAACATTTCAACATAAATATATCATTGTCAACTATCATGCTGGCATACATAACAAACAAGAACAAAGACACTTCAACAAAACAGATTGTTGGAGGCTGACACACACAAATGCATGAATTAACACAACGAACCACTGTAAACTGACACAAAGATGATTTCAGAAATCTGATATCAAATGGTGACAGTTGCCAGTATGACTAAAGATAGGTCTGACTGAGTTCACTGATTGTATATGTGGTAAGCCAGGAGTTACTTGAGAAAACTGGACTAAACCACACAGTAAATGTGGTAACCCAGAGGAAACTCTAGAAAACTGGACTGATGGTCACCACAATTATGACATGCACTAAAGAAGTGATCAGTAAAGGGCTGAAACCTACAATAGCTCATCGGTAAATGAAGGTCAGTGTATGATTGGAGTGGGAAGTATCGAAGTGGCGTGACTTCTGTGACTCATGTTCATGACCATGTGAGTTGTTTAAGGTTTTGTACAGGAAAACCACTGATTGATTCTGAGTGACAATGACACTGTTCACAAGGAAGCTTCACTTCTACAGGTTTCACTCCTTCACAGATTTAAACAAAATAAATACAACATAATACTGCATCTCATTGGTGCTTGTCAAAAGTTTGCCAGCTATTTTTAAACTGTCATCATCATATTCAGCAATGTGTTGTCATGTGCTTAACATTCCTGACATCCTCAACAACATCCTGACATACAATAGCATGATTACTGTCATTTCTGGCACACTTTCAAGGTTTTCCTTTCAAATATGTCTAGATACTACTGTAGTATATAGAAGATCAATCTACTGCATTCAGATGCCTGGATATCTAAGACCTGGTAGCCCAGAACATTTGCTGTCTGACTCACCATAACAGGGAAGGCAATGGAGATGGACTTGATGGACTTGATGACCCAGAGAAAGGCCAAACACAGCACCTGGATGCAGGTGAACAGGTGCACTCTCTTGGTTCTCACGTGCCGCAGGTACATGTAGTCTGGCTGGTACTTGGCGGGCATCAACAGGATCATGATGCGGTCGATCAACTGCATGCCTCTCAGTGAGGAGATACCCATGTAGAGAAACACTCCAAAGAGAACAGGCATGGGGATAAACTGTGATGACAAGATAGCAGATTTTGTCAACATGTAAGCTAGTCTACAGCTGGAAGTATTCAAAGCTTCATGAATATCATCTCTGCATACTTGCAATGCCCCAACATCATAAGTATGTGTGTAGCCAAAAGTACAGAATGTGCCCACAAATATGTTGTCCCTTCAAAATGTAACCTCCATTCACAGTCAAGTGTATCTGAATGAATTTGGCAGCAAGTGTAGAGGCAATATCTCTGAGCTTCAGGCCTCCTTGATGCCTAGACTTCCCAAGCTTCAGGCCTCCTTGATGCCTAGACTTTCCAAGCTTCAGGCCTCCTTGATGCCTAGACTTTCTAAGCTTCAGGCCTCCTTGATGCCTAGACTTTCCAAGCTTCAGGCCTCCTTGATGCCTAGACTTTCCAAGCTTCAGGCCTCCTTGATGCCTAGACTTTCCAAGCTTCAGGCCTCCTTGATGCCTAGACTTTCCAAGCTTCCTCCTTGATGCCTAGACTTTCCAAGCTTCAGGCCTCCTTGATGCCTAGACTTTCCAAGCTTCAGGCCTCCTTGATGCCTAGACTTTCCAAGCTTCAGGCCTCCTTGATGCCTAGACTTTCCAAGCTTCAGGCCTCCTTGATGCCTAGACTTACCAAGTTTCAGGCCTCCTTGATGCCTAGACTTCCCACAGTGTTGATGTTGTAACTGCCGCTGTGAGCTATGACTAGAAAGCCACCACCCACATTCAGTGACTGAAAAAGTGGTATTTCTCCCTGGTCAGGAGCTCACAGATTTAATCAACTGTGACCTCAAAGGCTATCTTTATGACACATGGATGGATCTAAACATTTAAAATATTCGCTGCCAGGTATTTCTTTAATTGTTGTATTGTTACTATCACAGTTTTTGATTTACATAAGTTTGCTATAATTTAATAGCATTAATATAACCCCCCACCTTTTCCCCACCAAAAAACTATCAGATAAAATCAAAGAGACACAAATGCTTACTTGGAGTACTGAGGTCAGAAAGACAGATAGACCAATAAACAAGAAGATCAAAGTACCGGTGACTCTCTGTTCCCTGAAACACAGCAACAATTTCAGTTGACACACAACAATCACACAGACACTGTTTAAGAAATCACAACAGACACACAGACACTGATTGAGATGATGAATACACAACAGTCAGTTGAGAAAGATGACTTTCAAATGAGAATATTTGAGGACATAAACAACAATCAGTTGAGACAGATGAATGTCATAAGAGAGTATATGAGGACATACACAACAATCAGTTGAGAAATATGAATGTCATCATATGACTGTCATACGAGAATATATGAGGACATACACAACACTCATGTACCCACTGTGTGGTGGCACACATCACTCATGTTCTCACCGTGTGGTGGCATCTATCACTCATGTTCTCACTGTGTGGTGGCACACATCACTCATGTTCTCAATGTGTGGTGGCACACATCGCTCTTGTTCTCACTGTGTGGTGGCACACATCACTCATGTTCTCACTGTGTGGTGGCACACATCACTCATGTTCTCACTGTGTGATGGCACACATCACTCATGTTCTCACTGTGTGGTGGCATCTATCACTCATCTTCTCACTGTGTGGTGGCACACATCACTCATGTTCTCATTGTGTGGTGGCACACATCACTCATGTACTCACTGTGTGGTGGCACACATCACTCATGTTCTCACTGTGTGGTGGCACACATCACTCATGTTCTCACTGTGTGGTGGCACACATCACTCATGTTCTCACTGTGTGGTGGCACACATCACTCATGTTCTCACTGTGTGGTGGCACACATCATTCATGTTCTCACTGTGTGGTGGCACACATCACTCATGTTCTCACTGTGTGGTGGCACACATCACTCATGTTCTCACTGTGTGGTGGCACACATCATTCATGTTCTCATTGTGTGGTGGCACACATCACTCATGTTCTCACTGTGTGGTGGCACACATCATTCATGTTCTCACTGTGTGGTGGCACACATCACTCATGTTCTCACTGTGTGGTGGCACACATCACTCATCTTCTCACTGTGTGGTGGCACACATCACTCATGTTCTCACTATGTGGTGGCACACATCACTCATGTTCTCACTGTGTGGTGGCACACATCACTCTTGTTCTCACTGTGTGGTGGCACACATCACTCATGTTCTCACTGTATGGTGGCACACATCACTCATCTTCTCACTGTGTGGTGGCACACTCACTCATGTTCTCACTGTATGGTGGCACACATCATTCATGTTCTCATTGTGTGGTGGCACTTATCACTTATCTTCTCATTGTGTGGTCACCCCATCACTCATTTTGTGCTTATTGGTCTATACAAATATAGGTCTAGCCCTATATGCCCTGTACATCTAAAGGCATGGAAAAGGGTCCTTCACTTTTTACTTTACTAACTGCAAATATGCAGATTTAGACACTACCTATTCATCTTCAGTATTTGCTGTCTCTGGAAGGTGGTTAAACACCACAAACTGGTTTCTTAGTTCGACACAAAAATCTTCTCTGAATGTTAATGTCCTGGGCTGAATCAAATAATGAGCTTACTGTCTTTTTCTTGATTAATCTTAATGTAAGCTTCAATTTACAAATCACTATGTTGTGGCAGCTTCCGACATTTCCAAATACATCTTGTATTGAGGTCCTCCACTTCCTATTGTACAGTATGCTGTAAATTTGGTTCCTCGTGTTGCCATTAGGTAATGTCCGTGTATACTTGTGGATATCTTTATGCATGCAGACTGTACCACCAATGTCTAGACTGTGGTGGAGAGAGAAGTCGGTCAGCCTTTCTCTATCATTGTACCTCTTTCCTAGCCCATGTTTCCCCATGACGGATTGGGTCCTATGTTATCCCTTCCCCCTTTCGCGTTCAAGTTGCCCATAACTATAAGTAGGTCATGTTTGGCGACTTCATTTATCAGTTCATCTAACCGGGTATAAAACTCATCTTTCTTCTCATCACTTGTTGATGCATAGCATTGCATGACTAAGTTTTGTGAATCTAGACTCAAAGCCTGCAGTTATTAGCCTTTCATTTATAGCCATCCATCCAATCAGAGATTTGATTACTTTTTTAGTTTGCATTAGCTCGCTATTATTTCTTGCCAAGTAGAGTATGGACTTTCCACTACTATATGTCACTCTTTTGTGACCAGGCCATCTGATGTCACTTATTCCCAAAATGTATATCTTATTGTTTGCCAATTCCTCTGCAATTTATGCAGATCTGCCTGCTTCATACATCGTCCTGAGGTTCCAACAGACAAGCTGAATCATGTTCCTGGACGCCAAGAAGCAGGTCGTTGAGGCTGGGTTTCCCCGCAGGCTTTCCCCCAGTTCTTCATCGTTGATAGTTATCCTGTCACCGACATCTATGACATCCGGATCTCCATGAGTATTATTCATATTTAAGTTTGTCTCTGTTTCTGTAGCGGTTATCTTTTTTCTACAGTATTGGGTTGCTGGCCCCATGTCCAATCCCTCTTAGTGGCCTCTTATGACATGCTGAGAGGACGCTGTGGTCTTATTCTTTCTGGCACCAGGCACCACATGGTGTCATGATCACACCGTGAGACAGAAAAGGTGCTCTTGTACAACTAACGCCACCTTTGATAAGTAACCAGACGCACCTGACACCCAGAAACTTAGGTCTCTCCCCAGGAGCCGAACACTGAGATTCTTTCTTCAAGCTGTTGACATGATTGATGGAGAGGACCGTGGCAGCCACAAACCAAGGCAGACCCAGGAAGGAACAGATAACAATCAGCAGAGCCACCACAAACAGATCCAGGTGATAACCAGATCCTTTCTGAAATGTCAGACAACAGAAACCTTTCATTACTTTCTGAAATGTCAGACAACAGAAACATTACATTACTTTCTGAAATGTCAGACAACAGAAATGTTCCATTACTTTCTGAAATGTCAGACAATAGAAACGTTTTATTACTTTCTGAAATGTCAGACAACAGAAACATTACATTACTTTCTGAAATGTCAGGCAACAGAAATGTTTCATTACTTTCTGAAATGTCAGACAACAGAAATGTTTCATTACTTTCTGAAATGTCAGACAATAGAAACGTTTTATTACTTTCTGAAATGTCAGACAATAGAAACGTTTTATTACTTTCTGAAATGTCAGACAACAGAAACGTTTTATTACTATCTGAAATGTCAGACAACAGAAACGTTTCATTACTTTCTGAAATGTCAGACAACAGAAACGTTTCATTAATTTCTGAAGTGTCAGACAACAGAAATGTTTCATTGCTTTCTGAAATATCAGACAACAGAAACGTTTCATTAATTTCTGAAATATCAGACAACAGAAACGTTTCATTAATTTCTGAAATATCAGACAACAGAAACGTTTCATTAATTTCTGAAATATCAGACAACAGAAACGTTTCATTAATTTCTGAAATATCAGACAACAGAAACGTTTCAATACTTTCTATCAAACAAACTACAGACAGTGGCAGAATAAACATACAACAGCCGGAGCAGTCCGATAACAACTACTCATCTCACTAGTTAGTTTCCTTTGAAGTTGGGGTGCAAGGAACCAACATTGTGCATACAAATAAATCACAAAACTCAAGATCCAGAAATCAACAAAAACAACAAAATGTTCCATCACAGTTTACAGCTGGTCAATGGGATAACAAGTTGCCACACAGTCCTTGTTTCTTCTTTGGTGACTCTGTTTCTTCTTGTTGTTGCCGCCAGGCACGTACATGTTTATGTGTGAAATAAGCATCAAATACAGAATCATTTTCTGTTTCAGAAGAAGGGAGCTCTCTAGTGTCTGAGAATAACAAGAGGTGATCGCATGTAACAGTCACAAGGAAAATTACATTTAGAGTTGCTAGGAACTTAATGACATCCATACACTACAACAGTTGGCAGCCAGACAAACAGACAAACAGGTAGACTGACACAGATGAGAGATGTTGTATTAGTGGCAACTAAGGTCTGATAAGTTGTTAGACAGACAGACAGACAGAGACAGACAGATAGACAGACAGACAGACAGACAGACAGACAGACAGACAGACAGACAGACAGACAGACAGACAGACAGACAGACAGACAGACAGACAGACAGACAGACAGACAGACAGACAGACAGACAGACAGACAGACAGACAGACAGACAGACAGACAGACAGACAGACAGACAGACAGACAGACAGACAGACAGACAGACAGACAGACAGACAGACAGACAGACAGACAGACAGACAGACAGACAGACAGACAGAGACAGACAGACAGACAGACAGAGACCGACCAAGGTAGAGTGAGCACTGGCAGGCAAGAGAGTTTACCTGTAGCTTGTTCTCCTTCCTGTTGACGATCACAGCTGTGATCTGTTGGTCCATGAAGATGAGGATGGTACACAGAAGGGCTGGGATCAGGGCTGCCAGTGTGGTCCACCAGGGGTTGTATCCAACAGGGCTGACCAGCCACTTCCTCTTGGGGTTGGTTGGCTGCAGCACACAGTTATACATTTACTACTGTCTCATACACACACACACACACACACACACACACACACACATTTACACATGTACTACTGTCTCATACACACACACACACAGTTACACATGTACTACTGTCTCATACACACACACACAGTTACACATGTACTACTGTCTCATACACACACACACACAGTTACACATGTACTACTGTCTCATACACACACACACAGTTACACATGTACTACTGTCTCATACACACACAGTTACACATGTACTACTGTCTCATACATACACACACAGTTACACATGTACTACTGTGTCATACACACACACACAGTTACACATGTACTACTGTCTCATACACACACAGACACAGTTACACATGTACTACTGTCACATACACACACACACACACAAAGTTACACATGTACTACTGTCTCATACACACACAGACACAGTTACACATGTACTACTGTCTCATACACACACACACACAGTTACACATGTACTACTGTCTCATACACACACAGTTACACATGTAATACTGTCTCATACACACACAGTTACACATGTACTACTGTCTCATACACACACAGTTACACATGTACTACTGTGTCATACACACACACACAGTTACACATGTACTATCTCTCATACACACACACACACAGTTACACATGTACTACTGTCTCATACACACACACACACACAAAGTTACACATGTACAACTGTCTCATACACACACACACAGTTGCACAGGTACTACTGTCTCATACACACACACACACACACACACAGTTACACATGTACTACTGTCTCATACACACACACACGCAGTTACACATGTACTACTGTCTCATACACACACATAAAAACACACACACAAAACACAGTTACACATGTACTACTGTCTCATACACACACACACAGTTACACATGTACTACTGTCTCATACACACACACAGACACAGTTACACATGTACTACTGTCTCATACACACACACAGACAGTTACACATGTACTACTGTCTCATACACACACACACACACAGTTACACATGTACTACTGTCTCATACACACACACAGACACAGTTACACATGTACTACTGTCTCATACACACACACACACAGTTACACATGTACTACTGTCTCATACACACACACACACACACACAGTTACACATGTACTACTGTCTCATACACACACAGACACAGTTACACATGTACTACTGTCTCATACACACACACACAGTTACACATGTACTACTGTCTCATACACACACACAGTTACACATGTACTACTGTCTCATACACACACAGTTACACGTGTACTACTGTCTCATACACACACACACACAGTTACACATGTACTACTGTCTCATACACACACAGTTACACATGTACTACTGTCTCATACACACACACACACACACACACAGTTACACATGTACTACTGTCTCATACACACACAGTTACACATGTACTACTGTCTCATACACACACAGTTACACATGTACTACTGTGTCATACACACACACACACACACACAGTTACACATGTACTACTGTGTCATACACACACACACAGTTACACATGTACTACTGTCTCATACACACACAGTTACACATGTACTACTGTCTCATACACACACAGTCACACATGTACTACTGTCTCATACACACACAGTTACACATGTACTACTGTCTCATACACACACAGTTACACATGTACTACTGTGTCATACACACACAGTTACACATGTACTACTGTGTCATACACACACAGTTACACATGTACTACTGTCTCATACACACACAGTTACACATGTACTACTGTCTCATACACACACACACACACACAGTTACACATGTACTACTGTCTCATACACACACAGTTGTATGAGTATGATCCGGAGGGTTCAGGCAGGTTCAGTGCGAAGACAATGGCTTGAATCAATTCAGAAGTCCGCTGTGCGAGGAGTCACCTTTATTTTTGTTCCGGGACACACAGGCGTCGATGGAAATGAAAGAGCTGACAGGTTGGCTGGATCCGCTATCACTACCGACGGTCGGCCTATGGATCATGCTGATATTATCAATGCCCTCAGAGAAATGGGAAGGATAGAGGACTTTGGTGGCAGTGAATCCACATCACTCGCCAGAATGGCAGACTTAGGAATTAAGATCGGCACAGCAAAAAACGAGACGCACACCGGACACGTCAGAAGACTTGTTAATCAACATAGAACTGGTACTATTAGCCATCGGACGTTGGGATTCATACTGAGGGGAGGATCTGAGCACCTATGGACATGTCCGGAGTGCAATGATGATAACCCAACTAACTAACTAACTAACTAACACACACAGTTACACATGTACTACTGTCTCATACACACACACACACACACACACACAGTTCCACATGTACTACTGTGTCATACACACACACACACAGTTACACATGTACTACTGTCTCATACACACACACACACAGTTACACATGTACTACTGTCTCATACACACACACACACATGTAATACTGTCTCATACACACACACACAGTTACACATGTACTACTGTCTCATACACACACACACAGTTACACATGTACTACTGTCTCATACACACACACACACACACAGTTCCACATGTACTACTGTCTCATACACACACACAACTCAGAGGTAGTTCATAACTGAGAGGTAGCTCATAACTCAGAGGTAGCTCATAACTCAGAGCTAGCTCATAACTCAGAGGTAGCTCATAACTCAGAGGTAGCTCATAACTCAGAGGTAGCTTATAACTGAGAGGTAGCTCATAACTCAGAGGTAGCTCATAACTCAAAGGTAGCTCATAACTCAGAGCTAGCTCATAACCCAGAGGTAGCTCATAACTGAGAGGTAGCTCATAACTGAGAGGTAGCTCATAACTCAGAGGTAGCTCATAACTCAGAGGTAGCTCATAACTGAGAGGTAGCTCATAACTCAGAGGTAGCTCATAACTCAGAGGTAGCTCATAACTCAGAGTTAGCTCATAACTCAGAGTTAGCTCATAACTCAGAGCTAGCTCATAACTCAGAGGTAGCTCATAACTCAGAGGTAGCTCATAACTCAGAGGTAGCTCATAACTCAGAGGTAGCTCATAACTCAGAGGTAGCTCACAGTCTGATCAAGACTTTCCTCTTCTTTACCACAGCCTAGGCATGTGATCTGACACTCTCACCTGATATATTTCTGGATGTTTGTCTGTGAAGTTGAGGCATGTGATCTGACAGTTTCACCTGATATATTCCTGGATGTTTGTCTGTGCAGTTGAGGCATGTGATCTGACAGTCTCACCTGATATATTTCTGGATGTTTGTCTGTGTAGTTGAGGCATGTGATCTGACAGTCTCACCTGATATATTTCTGGATGTTTGTCTGTGTAGTTGAGGCATGTAATCTGACAGTCTCACCTGATATATTCCTGGATGTTTGTCTGTGCAGTTGAGGCATGTGATCTGACAGTCTCACCTGATATATTTCTGGATGTTTGTCTGTGTAGTTGAGGCATGTAATCTGACAGTCTCACCTGATATATTTCTGGATGTTTGTCTGTGCAGTTGAGGCATGTGATCTGACAGTCTCACCTGATATATTCCTGGATGTTTGTCTGTGTAGTTGAGGCATGTAATCTGACAGTCTCACCTGATATATTCCTGGATGTTTGTCTGTGCAGTTGAATCATGTGATCTGACAGTCTCACCTGATATATTTCTAGACACTTGTCTGTGCAGTTGAGGCATGTGATCTGACACTCTCACCTGATATATTTCTAGACACTTGTCTGTGTAGTTGAGAAATGTGTGTTTTACAAACATAACTGAAAGTAAATTTGAGGACATGTGTAACCTACACAAACAACTGACAATATGGCTGAGGACAATGAACAAGTGAACAAAGATACTTACTGCAAAATCACGGGGCACGTTCAGCTTGGGTGTTTTGATACCAACTAGAAAGTCCAACAGTACCATGCTTAAGATGGCGATCAGTACAGCAAAGTCACTCATAACCCCACGCACCTGACGGACAAGGTGAGAGTCAGTACAGCAAAGTTATTTATCAAAGTCATTTATCAAAGTCACTCATCAAAGTCACTCATCAAAGTCACTCATCAGTCACTCATCAAAGTCACTCATTAAAGTCACTCATAAAAATCACTTATCACTCTAAACAACTTGACGGACAAGAAGAGAATCAGTATAGCAAAGCCAGAATCTAGGTGTAACAAATACTATATGTGTGTGTAAGGTTGGTTAAACAAATACTATATGTGGGTAAGGTTGGTTAAACAAATACTATATGTGTGTGTGTAAGGTTGGTTAAACAAATATTATATGTGTGTGGAAGGTTGGTGAAACAAATACTATATGTGTGTAAGGTTGGTGAAACAAATACTATATGTGGGTAAGGTTGGTGAAACAAATACTATATGTGTGTGTAAGGCTGGTTAAACAAATACTATAGGTGTGTAAGGTTGGTGAAACAAATACTATATGTGTGTGTCAGGTTAGTGAAACAAATACTATATGTGTGTGTAAGGTTGGTGAAACAAATACTATATGTGTGTGTAAGGTTGGTTAAACAAATACTATATGTGTGTGTAAGGTTGGTTAAACAAATACTATATGTGTGTGTAAGGTTGGTGAAACAAATACTATATGTGGGTAAGGTTGGTGAAACAAATACTATATGTGGGTAAGGTTGGTGAAACAAATACTATATGTGTGTGTAAGGTTGGTGAAACAAATACTATATGTGTGTGTAAGGTTGGTGAAACAAATACTATATGTGTGTGTCAGGTTGGTGAAGCAAATACTATATGTGTGTGTAAGGCTGGTGAAACAAATACTATATGTTTGTGTAAGGTTGGTGAAACAATTACTATATGTTTGTGTAAGGTTGGTGAAACAAATACTATATGTGTGTGTAAAGTTGGAGAAGCAAATACTATATGTGTGTGTAAGGTTGGTTAAACAAATACTGTATGTGTGTGTAAGGTTGGTGAAACAAATACTATATGTGTTTGTAAGGTTGGTTAAACAAATACTATATGTGTGTAAGGTTGGTGAAACAAATACTATATGTTTGTGTAAGGTTGGTGAAGCAAATACTATATGTGTGTGTGTAAAGTTGGTGAAACAAATACTATATATGTGTGTAAGTTTGGTGAAGCAAATACTATATGTGTGTGTAAGGTTGGTGAAACAAATACTATATGTGTGTGTAAGGTTGGTGAAACAAATACTGTATGTGTGTGTAAGGTTGGTTAAACAAATACTATATGTGTATAGGGTTGGTGAAACAAATACTATATGTTTGTGTGAGGTTGGTGAAACAAATACTATATGTGGGTAACGTTAGTTAAACAAATACTATATGTGTGTAAGGTTGGTTAAACAAATACTATTGCAGAAAGTGTTGCAAGAACAGTTTCACTGAAAAGTTACAATAAGAAGTGTGTGTACCTGCCTGTATGGGTGAATGTGTGTGTGTACCTGCCTGTATGGGTGAATGTGTGTGTGTACCTGCCTGTATGGGTGAATGTGTGTGTGTTTTAGCTGGGGGACTGAATGCAAGACTGTTTGCATGGTAGGCAGATATGATAACCTTACACTACGGATCTATCTGATCTCATTTGTGCAGATAATACCAGTAGTTCACAATGTAGCAGGCCGATACAGGTATTGTCTGTTGTATAGTCACATCCCATCTTTTATCTTTGGGGATATTTAAAGTGATGGGGGGTAACAGAACAGTAAAGAAGGTAATTAGTTTTAATAAATGTGTCAATACATGGCCATAAAAAATTTATTTTGGCAATAATAAACAAAGGCATTCATGTCAAATCCAAGACGTTTTCCCCAGCGCCACCCAAAGGTGACCAGTGAAGCCAAAGGTGACCAGTGAAGCTAAAGGTGACCAGTGAAGCCAAAGGTGACCAGTGAAGCCAAAGGTGACCAGTGAAGCCAAAGGTGACCAGTGAAGCCAAAGGTGACCAGTAAACCCAAAGGTGACCAGTGAACCCAAAGGTGACCAGTGAACCCAAAGGTGACCAGTGAAGCTAAAGGTGACCAGTGAACCCAAAGGTGACCAGTGAACCCAAAGGTGACCAGTGAAGCCAAAGGTGACCAGTGAAGCCAAAGGTGACCAGTGAAGCTAAAGGCTTATTTAAGAGAACGCTGGTCTAGCCACTGTGATATTGTGGCTGTACTCTTACTGCTACAGGAAAACAACAGTTACTTTCTAGGCTTTAACTCTTTGAAGACAGGTCGCCAGTTAACTGGCTTATGAAGTTATCCCTATCAGACGGTCGCCAGTATACTGGTGTATCATAGAGACACTTTAATTTTGTTCCGTTTGTGGGGAAAAAAACTGTTATCAATAAGTTTGTGAAAAATTGGGACTACCAACTGGATGTCCTTTTGTTTGCAATGTCCCCCCTGGCTTTTGTGTCATTTTATGATTTTAAACATTTATTTATTTGTGATACAATTTGTATGTGATTTGTATATACTAAATGATAAGGAAAAAGGTCTAGAACTGTTCATACTGCTCTGTCGTTGATGAATCTCTGCCAGATAATGACAATAGTCTTAATATTATGATTGATATCTAAGTGACAAACCTATTGGTGATAATTTAGTTTAGGATATGAAAATTAAACAAAATATTTCCATCGGATCATCTGTTTTGATCAGCTGTTTTCCCGGTTTTTGGTTGTTGTGAAATCTAACATGTCATACAAAAATGATTATAACATCCAAAGTATTTAAATTAATTATTTCAAATAAAGACTAGCTGATACATAATTGAACAGAGAAAGCATGTGAAAACTTAGAATTGGATAGCAGTGTTGTTGAACAAGTAAATAGTAATTTGTTGATGTTATTAATATTTTTGTTTCTGGCCTTGGCATCCTTGCATTGACTGTGGATGTATGTTATAAACATCAGTGGTGTTAAGACAGATCCTTGTCTTATTCTGGATTTTTTCTGTGAATAGTTTAGATGTTTCCCAATTTATTCTAATTACACTTCCCCATTTCTGATATAAACTTTTTCACATGTCAATGAGGTGTTTGCTTTCTTCAGGTCAAGCCAATACTCTCCAAAATACTTGTCTTTCGAGTCTCAAATGTCTTATCCTGATCTATGAATGCCACAAAAAATTTCTTATCATATTCAATGTTGTTTTCTATTACCATTTAAGTGTAAAGACAGCATTTCTGCAGCTTCTATTTCTTCTAAATCCTAACGGTTCTTCAGCCAACTGTGACTCCATCACTGGTCTCTGCCTCGTTTCCATTATTTTGCCTAAACTCTTTGAGTCCCAAGGAACGCATTATACTTTCATAGGTTCCTACCTAGAAGCTCAATGAACGTGTGTTGCGCCGATTTTATTACTTTCTTTACTACCCCCTAGGCCTGTGATGCTAAACCCCCCGGGACTCAAAGAATTAAAACAGAGATGCTCAGTATTGACTGCATTCTTGCTTGCTTCCCTTGTTCTTCCACAATGGTATAACTATTGCATGTTGCCAGGAAAGGGGAGCAGTTTGTTTACAATTGTGTTTATGGTTGTGTATGTGTGTGCATATGTACGTGCGTTCATGTGTATATTTAATATATATTTATACACAAACATATGTGCACGTGTCATGTAAAAGAAGGTGTGACACTCTACTGGCCAAATGCACATATAGTGTGTGTGTTAGTGTGCACGCATGCATGTGCACATACGCACATGTGAAAAGTGATAATAAAGAGAAACTCACCACGGTGGGGAAAAATGCCCCATTCCTGGACAGCTTGAGAGACATGGCCAGGGAGAACGTTCCGATGAACAGGAGACAGGAGAAGAAGAAAACATCTGGGACGTAGAATGGTGTTGTACATCCGTCTCCAACCAATGTACCTTCCTCTTCTAGACACATTGTGCGACCTTCTTTTGTGAAGGCAGCATATGATGTAGTATTCTGGTAGGTTCCGTTTTCTATGGAACTGTTGTACGGCAGAATTGTGCCAAAGAAGTTAGTGAAGTTGCCAGTCAGAACACAGGTACAGTTATAGTTGAGCTCAGCATCAGGTTCCAGGTTGGGCGGGGCATCACTGCCTATTTTTATCAGCTGTCAATCAACAAGGGAGATCATTATAAGCTAGCTTGAACAGATTTCACTAAAATACACTGGGAGTGTCATGAGAAATGTCAGTAGAGGGATTTCATTACATGTCCTCCTGAGTACAGGTCCTCCTGAGTACATGTCCTCCTGAGTACAGGTCCTTCTGAGTACATGTCCTTCTGAGTACAGGTCCTCCTGAGTACATGTCCTCCTGAGTACAGGTCCTTCTGAGTACATGTCCTTCTGAGTACAGGTCCTCCTGAGTACATGTCCTCCTGAGTACAGGTCCTCCTGAGTACATGTCCTCCTGAGTACATGTCCTCCTGAGTACAGGTCCTCCTGAGTACAGGTCCTCCTGAGTACAGGTCCTCCTGAGTACATGTCCTCCTGAGTACAGGTCCTCCTGAGTACATGTCCTCCTGAGTACAGGTCCTCCTGAGTACATGTCCTCCTGAGTACATGTCCTCCTGTGTACATGTCCTCCTGTGTACAGGTCCTCCTGAGTACAGGTCCTTCTGAGTACAGGTCCTCCTGAGTACATGTCCTCCTGAGTACAGGTCCTCCTGTGTACATGTCCTCCTGAGTACAGGTCCTCCTGTGTACATGTCCTCCTGAGTACAGGTCCTCCTGAGTACATGTCCTCCTGTGTACATGTCCTCCTGTGTACATGTCCTCCTGAGTACAGGTCCTCCTGAGTACAGGTCCTCCTGAGTACATGTCCTCCTGTGTACATGTCCTCCTGTGTACATGTCCTCCTGAGTACAGGTCCTCCTGAGTACAGGTCCTCCTGAGTACAGGTCCTCCTGAGTACATGTCCTCCTGAGTACATGTCCTCCTGAGTACAGGTCCTCCTGAGTACATGTCCTCCTGTGTACAGGTCCTCCTGAGTACAGGTCTTCCTGAGTTCTTTTCACAAGAACACTCTGAAGACTACAAGAACTTCCAGTTAAAAGATGTATCATTAAACATAAACACTATACAGCAGTGGCTCTCAACCCTCCTATCTATCTATCTTCTTGTACCCCACTAGGACATCACACAAGCGATAAACACCCGGTTTACCCCACTAGGACATCACACAAGCAATAAACACCCGGTTTACCCCACTAGGACATCACACAAGCAATAAACACCCGGTTTACCCCACTAGGACATCACACAAAGTGCCACCATGTGGATGAGGATCACCTGTGAAGAGGTCCCAGGAATTGTGTTCAGCTATTAGACCATATTAATGGCTGGGCTATATTGTGGCCCACGGCAAGAGCCAGAGTAGGGCTTCAAAGAATGACAAATTGCATCCCACAAAGGGATGACAAGTGTGGTGTGGGGTGTGGTGGGGTGTTGTTTGGGGTGGTGTGGGGTGTGGTGTGGGGTGTGGTGTGTGTGTGTGTGTTTTCTGAACCTATGTAACTTTCACTTTCATTGTTATGGTTTATAAGTGCCGTTGGTCATTCATGAGTAAAGGCTCTGACCAAAACACTCAGTGGTATCTGTGTGGTATCTGTGTGGTATCTGTGTGCATCAGTTCCTTTCTTCTCATTCAGCTCCCTGGTCACAGATGATCCTGAGTTAACTTAGTTCTTGGTAAAATGACCAGACTTGTGACACTTATGATACACTCATCAT
The DNA here is from genome assembly GCA_905116865.2 of Candidula unifasciata. NCBI lineage: Eukaryota > Metazoa > Mollusca > Gastropoda > Stylommatophora > Geomitridae > Candidula > Candidula unifasciata. Next base: position 89,657 of record CAJHNH020001251.1, on the reverse strand, counting down.
TGGTGGCAAATCTATTCCAGAACTTGGCTATGACAAAGTCCTGATTTTGAACAATGTCAAGGGAATAAACAATATCATCATGTCTGTACACAACAAAACTTGTTCTCCAATTTAAAGAAAACAAAAATAATGTCCACAGACAAAACCGCTTGTCACCCAAAATAACATTAAACGACAAAGAAATTGAAAATGTCATCAACTTAGAATATCTAGATTCCATATTAAGCAGCAAGGCATTTGTTCAAAAGAAGTCAAAAAGAGGATGGCTTTAGCAATGCAAAGATGAAACAGCATTCAAAGTCTATGGTTAGGAACCAGCAGGTAAATCAAAGTCAGAATGTTGAGAGCATCCATCTTCTCTGAGTGAGTTTCCTTCAGGCACCCTGCGATGAGACCCACGCTCTGCTAACGACCTGCTAGATGATGATGGCAATGATAGTACACTAACTAGCATGTTAAAGGACAACTCAAGAAGCAATGGATGAAAAGCTAATACCTTAAGAATGGCCTCCACAATGAAGATGAGGGATATCAGGGCAGCGAAACTCTCCTCAGTGAAACGGGTGATGTAGCGAACCAGGGCGCTGAGGTCAAAGGCCACCATAATGAACAGGATGCTCCCTGTCCAGATACCAACCCACAGCCTCATCTCCAGGTAGTTGAGGCCGTTCTCTCTGAGGGACCAACAAAATGGGTTCATGTAGAGACAAACAAAATGGGTTCATGTAAGGACCAACAAAATGGGTTCATGTCAGGACCAACAAAGTGGGTTCATGTAAGGACCAACAAAATGGGTTCATGTCAGGACCAATAAAGTGGGTTCATGTAAGGACCAACAAAATGGGTTCATGTAAGGACCAACAGAGTGGGTTCATGTCAGGACAAACAAAATGAGTTCATGTAAGGACCAACAAAGTGGGTTCATGTAAGGACCAATAAAGTGGGTTCATGTAAGGACCAACAGAGTGGGTTCATGTAAGGACCAACAGAGTGGGTTCATGTCAGGACCAACAAAGTGGGTTCATGTCAGGACCAACAAAGTGGGTTCATGTAAGGACCAACAGAGTGGGTTCATGTCAGGACCAACAAAGTGGGTTCATGTAACGACCAACAAAGTGGGTTCATGTAAGAACCAACAGAGTGGGTTCATGTAAGGACCAACAGAGTGGGTTCATGTCAGGACCAACAAAGTGGGTTCATGTAAGAACCAACAGAGTGGGTTCATGTAAGGACCAACAGAGTTTGTTCATGTAAGGACCAACAGAGTGGGTTCATGTCAGGACCAACAAAGTGAGTTCATGTCAGAACCAACAAAATGGGTTCATGTCAGGACCAACAGAGTGGGTTCATGTAAGGACCAACAGAGTGGGTTCATGTCAGGACCAACAAAGTGGGTTCATGTAAGGACCAACAAAATGGGTTCATGTCAGGACCAATAAAGTGGGTTCATGTAAGGACCAACAAAATGGGTTCATGTAAGGACCAACAGAGTGGGTTCATGTCAGGACAAACAAAATGAGTTCATGTAAGGACCAACAAAGTGGGTTCATGTAAGGACCAATAAAGTGGGTTCATGTAAGGACCAACAGAGTGGGTTCATGTAAGGACCAACAGAGTGGGTTCATGTCAGGACCAACAGAGTGGGTTCATGTCAGGACCAACAAAGTGGGTTCATGTAAGGACCAACAGAGTGGGTTCATGTCAGGACCAACAAAGTGGGTTCATGTAAGGACCAACAAAGTGGGTTCATGTAAGGACCAACAGAGTGGGTTCATGTAAGGACCAACAGAGTGGGTTCATGTAAGGACCAACAGAGTGGGTTCATGTCAGGACCAACAGAGTGGGTTCATGTAAGGACCAACAGAGTTTGTTCATGTAAGGACCAACAGAGTTTGTTCATGTAAGGACCAACAGAGTGGGTTCATGTCAGGACCAACAAAGTGAGTTCATGTCAGGACCAACAAAGTGGGTTCATGTAGAGACCAACAAAATGGGTTCATGTCAGGACCAACAGAGTGGGTTCATGTAAGGACCAACAGAGTGGGTTCATGTCAGGACCAACAGAGTGGGTTCATGTCAGGACCAACAGAGTGGGTTCATGTCAGGACCAACAGAGTGGGTTCATGTCAGGACCAACAGAGTGGGTTCATGTCAGGACCAACAGAGTGGGTTCATGTAAGGACCAACAGAGTTGGTTCATGTCAGGACCAACAGAGTGGGTTCATGTCAGGACCAACAGAGTGGGTTCATGTCAGGACCAACAGAGTGGGTTCATGTCAGGACCAACAGAGTGGGTTCATGTCAGGACCAACAGAGTGGGTTCATGTCAGGACCAACAGAGTGGGTTCATGTCAGGACCAACAGAGTGGGTTCATGTCAGGACCAACAGAGTGGGTTCATGTCAGGACCAACAGAGTGGGTTCATGTCAGGACCAACAGAGTGGGTTCATGTCAGGACCAACAGAGTGGGTTCATGTCAGGACCGACAGAGTGGGTTCATGTAAGGACCAACAGAGTGGGTTCATGCAAGGACCAAGGGGACAATATTGTGCTTGGAAACATGGCATCATGTGGTGGAGGTGACTAGCTTTTTACTTTACAACATTTCCTCCAGTCATGAGGTGAGAGTGTGACATTTCCTCCAGTCATGAGGTGAGAGTGTGACATTTCCTCCAGTCATGAGGTGAGAGTGTGACATTTCCTCCAGTCATGAGGTGAGAGTGTGACATTTCCTCCAGTCATGAGGTGAGAGTGTGACATTTCCTCCAGTCATGAGGTGAGAGTGTGACATTTCCTCCAGTCATGAGGTGAGAGTGTGACATTTCCTCCAGTCATGAGGTGAGAGTGTGACATTTCCTCCAGTCATGAGGTGAGAGTGTGACATTTCCTCCAGTCATGAGGTGAGAGTGTGACATTTCCTCCAGTCATGAGGTGAGAGTGTGACATTTCCTCCAGTCATGAGGTGAGAGTGTGACATTTCCTCCAGTCATGAGGTGAGAGTGTGACATTTCCTCCAGTCATGAGGTGAGAGTGTGACATTTCCTCCAGTCATGAGGTGAGAGTGTGACATTTCCTCCAGTCATGAGGTGAGAGTGTGACATTTCCTCCAGTCATGAGGTGAGAGTGTGACAGAGACAAAGCTATAGGACTCACATATAACCTCCAGTCATGAGGTGAGAGTGTGACATTTCCTCCAGTCATGAGGTGAGAGTGTGACAGAGACAAAGCTATAGGACTCACATATAACCTCCAGTCATGAGGTGAGAGTGTGACATTTCCTCCAGTCATGAGGTGAGAGTGTGACATTTCCTCCAGTCATGAGGTGAGAGTGTGACATTTCCTCCAGTCATGAGGTGAGAGTGTGACATTTCCTCCAGTCATGAGGTGAGAGTGTGACATTTCCTCCAGTCATGAGGTGAGAGTGTGACATTTCCTCCAGTCATGAGGTGAGAGTGTGACATTTCCTCCAGTCATGAGGTGAGAGTGTGACATTTCCTCCAGTCATGAGGTGAGAGTGTGACATTTCCTCCAGTCATGAGGTGAGAGTGTGACATTTCCTCCAGTCATGAGGTGAGAGTGTGACATTTCCTCCAGTCATGAGGTGAGAGTGTGACATTTCCTCCAGTCATGAGGTGAGAGTGTGACATTTCCTCCAGTCATGAGGTGAGAGTGTGACATTTCCTCCAGTCATGAGGTGAGAGTGTGACATTTCCTCCAGTCATGAGGTGAGAGTGTGACATTTCCTCCAGTCATGAGGTGAGAGTGTGACATTTCCTCCAGTCATGAGGTGAGAGTGTGACATTTCCTCCAGTCATGAGTTGAGAGTGTGACATTTCCTCCAGTCATGAGGTGAGAGTGTGACATTTCCTCCAGTCATGAGGTGAGAGTGTGACATTTCCTCCAGTCATGAGGTGAGAGTGTGACATTTCCTCCAGTCATGAGGTGAGAGTGTGACAGAGACAAAGCTATAGGACTCACATATAACCTCCAGTCATGAGGTGAGAGTGTGACATTTCCTCCAGTCATGAGGTGAGAGTGTGACATTTCCTCCAGTCATGAGGTGAGAGTGTGACAGAGACAAAGCTATAGGACTCATATATAACCTCCAGTCATGAGGTGAGAGTGTGACAGAGACAAAGCTATAGGACTCACATATAACCTCCAGTCATGAGGTGAGAGTGTGACAGAGACAAAGCTATAGGACTCACATATAACCTCCAGTCATGAGGTGAGAGTGTGACAGAGACAAAGCTATAGGACTCACATATAACCTCCAGTCATGAGGTGAGAGTGTGACAGAGACAAAGCTGTAGGACTCACATATAACCTCCAGTCATGAGGTGAGAGTGTGACAGAGACAAAGCTGTAGGACTCACATATAACCTTCAGTCATGAGGTGAGAGTGTGACAGAGACAAAGCTGTAGGACTCACATATAACCTCCAGTCATGAGGTGAGAGTGTGACAGAGACAAAGCTAAAGGGCTCACATATAACCTCCAGTCATGAGGTGAGAGTGTGACAGAAACAAAGCTATAGGACTCACATATAACCTCCAGTCATGAGGTGAGAGTGTGACAGAGACAAAGCTATAGGACTCACATATAACCTCCAGTCATGAGGTGAGAGTGTGACAGAGACAAAGCTATAGGACTCACATATAACCTCCAGTCATGAGGTGAGAGTGTGACAGAGACAAAGCTATAAGACTCACATATAACCTCCAGTCATGAGGTGAGAGTGTGACAGAGACAAAGCTATAGGATTCACAAGTTAATATCCTGTTGATAAGAGGACAATTAATTGAGGAGATACACAAATATAACCTCCACCTAGGGACAGTTTCTTGGTAGCTCTGTATGTATGACTACTTAAATAACTTTTCCTCTTGTCAACACAATTGCGACCTGTGAGTTGCATAGTTTCTTCTCTGTCACAAGATAACTGTGGCTATCTTCTTCATCTGGAAAATGACTAATATTCAGTCATTTCAGTCATGAGATCAAGCCGACTTTTTTGTCTTCATCAAGAAAACCCCCAGCTTCCCAGGGTGCATGCTGGAAAACTGAAACCGTGAGGTATCAGGCTAATGAGGCAATGGCTTGCCTGGAAGGAGGTAGATACCGACCAGGTCAGATTTGTTCCTGTCCAGCCACGCGATGAGCCTAGCAAGCTGGCACTGGTGGATTTGATTGCTACTTCTCAAGAAACATTGAATTATTATAGGAGAGACTCTTGGAGACATCGATAACATAGCGAAAACTGAGATGTTGAGAATAGGCAGGAAACACAATACCATGAGCGTTCATCTTAACGGTACTACAATCAAACAAGTCAAGAATTCAAATATCTAGGAAGTATATTTACGGAGGATGGCAGACTCGATAGAGAGATAGAAGGCAGAGTACAGAAGGCAGAGTACAGAAGGCAGAGTACAGAAGGCAGAGTACAGAAGGCAGAGTACAGAAGGCAGAGTACAGAAGGCAGCATACAGAAGCCAGAGTTCAGAAGGCAGAGTACAGAAGGCAGAGTACAGAAGGCAGAGTACAGAAGGCAGAGTACAGAAGGCAGAGTACAGAAGGCAGAGTACAGAAGGCAGCATACAGAAGGCAGCATACAGAAGCCAGAGTACTGAAGGCAGAGTACAGAAGGCAGAGTACAGAAGGCAGAGTACAGAAGGCAGAGTACAGAAGGCAGAGTACAGAAGGCAGCATACAGAAGCCAGAGTACTGAAGGCAGAGTACAGAAGGCAGAGTACAGAAGTCAGAGTACAGAAGGCAGAGTACAGAAGGCAGAGTACAGAAGGCAGAGTACAGAAGGCAGAGTACAGAAGGCAGAGTACAGAAGGCAGAGTACAGAAGGCAGAGTACAGAAGGCAGAGTACAGAAGGCAGAGTACAGAAGGCAGAGTACAGAAGGCAGAGTACAGCTCTGTGCAGACACTAAGAAAACATTTCAAACTAAGTGGTACAGAAAATGATGATTACAGTGTAGATACAGTTAGCTGCGTATCCCTTTACAGGACACTGCAGAACCAATGCCAGCATAGTTTAGTTTTAAAATGTTATTTGCATATTACTAGAAAAATTCATTTTACATTCCTTTCCTGAATGGTTGGCTCTCAATTCCAAACAATGAAGTCTGCTGCTGAATGTTCTGCAGCTAGACTCAACCATGTATCTCAGAATTATGACCCATGTTCTCAACATCTAGGTCACAGACACTGGCAGTAGCATGCACAAATGAGCACACACAAAAATGACATTTAACCAGATCTCAACATGACTACAGAAAAGTGAGAAGCTCAACTACTTTGATTTGTGTACAAACAATACTGTATAATCATTTTGGTCCAGAAGTAGTGATAGCTAGAGTGATTGTTAGAACGGCCAGTTGTGGACCAAAAAATGGACATGGTACAGCGAAGATGAATCTGTTCCACAAAATACACAAAATACATGAGCAAGAAAACTGGCAAATGAGGGAGAATCTCTCTGATGAGTTGTGATCAAAGCAGTATACTGCTTTCCAAGTGAAAAATATTTAAGTGCTACTCAATTAGCAACAAATGATTGAGGATGATGACAACACAACAAAAACTAGTTGTACTTGCAAAATGATTGATGATAGTGAAAACATAGCAAAAACAAATTCTACTTGCAGAAATGATTGAGGATAGTGAAAAAACAACAAAAACGAATCCTACTTGCAGAAATGATTGAGGATAGTCTCAAAGACCAACACTGGACCTGTACTCCCTAAGATGGTCAGTGGTTGTCCAGCAAACAGTGAGTAGATGATGCCACAAATAGCTCCAGACATGATGGACTCTAGAGCTGCCTGTTGTGTACGAGCAAGACAAAATGTTTACATCATGGATTGTCAGGGTAAACAATACCAATACCATGGTGGCTGCTGTGACATGCTTGCTGATAAACATTAAAAACACATGCTCAACATCTTTAGTATGTTTGTGAACTCTTTCAAGACGTATCACCAGTACGCTGGCAATTAAGTTTATCCCTTAAAGATGCATGGCCAGTATACTTGATCATGACAGAGACACTCTAATTTTGTTCCATTTGTAGGGAAAATGAACTTCTGTGAACAAGAATTTGAACAATTAGGATTAACAACAGGAAGTACTTTCATTTATGATATTCATCCCGGTAGGTGCATTATTTTCTAATTTAAAAAAAATAAAATTATTTACAATTTTTATGTGATTTTTCTACACTAAATGATAAGGGAATAGGTCTAGAACTGTTCATACTGCTCTGACGTTGATGAATCTCTGTCAGATGGTAAAAACAGTCTTGATAGTTTGACTGATATCTGAGTGACAAATCTACTGGCGATAATTTAGCTTAGGATATGAACATTTCACAAAATATTTCAATCACATCAATGTTTCAATCAGCTGTTTTCCCGATTTTTCGGTCGTTGTAAAATTTGACATGTCATTCAAAAATGATCATAACATCATCCAAAGTATTTAAATTAATTGTTTCAAATAAATACTAGATAATACATAATTGAACAGAGAAGGAATGTGCATTCTTAGAATCAGATAGCAGTGTTGTTGAACAAGTAAAAAAGTAAGGTAAGCAACACATTTTTTATGTAATATTTACATATGTGTCTAAAATCCTTGAATGTTGTGTGATTTTAATAATATTTTGTTGTTATACTGACATTTAAATAGTTTAGATTTATTCTGCATTCATTTATCTTTAATTGTATATATTAAATATCCCGATACAGCCAATACTTTTTCTTCAGGAAGATTTTAGCTTTGTCATGTTGCAGTAAAAAACATCCCGCTTAAAATTAATGTCATTCAAACCCTAGAAAAAATGTGGTCCTGAAAGAGTTAATTTGACAAGGAGAGATCATGTGTGGGAGCACATTCAGAGATAATATGTGGGAGCACTGAAAGAGATAATGTGTGGGAGCACTCATAGATTGAATATGTGGGAGCACCAACAGAGATAATGTGAGCCCTTACAAAGAAAGAATGTGTGGGAGCACTGACAGAGATAATGTGTGGGAGCACTCAGAGTGAATATGTGGGAGCACTGGCAGAGATAATGTGTGGGAGCACTGACAGAGATAATGTGTGGGAGCACTCATAGAGTGAATATGTGGGAGCACTGGCAGAGATAATATGTGGGAGCACTGACAGAGATAATGTGTGGGAGCACTCATAGAGTGAATATGTGGGAGCACTGGCAGAGAGAATTTGTTGGCTCAGACATGGTCAAACATGTATTTAGACACAGACACAGTGTCCTGATTGGCTGCTCATATTTACCAGTAGGTGCATTCAAAGTATGGTGCTAGCGTCCTACATTTACAGATCCACCAGCACTTGTCAACAACATGCCTGACACTCCATGTGTGATGATGTCAACAACAAAAATGACACTCCATGTGTGATGATGTCAACAACATGCCTGACACTCCATTTGTGATGATGTCAACAACATACCTGACACTCCATGTGTGATGATGTCAACAACATGCCTGACACTCCATGTGTGATGATGTCAACAACATGCCTGACACTCCATGTGTGATGATGTCAACAACATGCCTGACACTCCATGTGTGATGATGTCAACAACATGCCTGACACTTCATGTGTGATGATGTCAACAACATGCCTGACACTCCATGTGTGATGATGTCAACAACATGCCTGACACTCCATGTGTGATGATGTCAACAACATGCCTGACACTCCATGTGTGATGATGTCAACAACATGCCTGACACTCCATGTGTGATGATGTCAACAACATGCCTGACACTCCATGTGTGATGATGTCAACAACATGCCTGACACTCCATGTGTGATGATGTCAACAACATGCCTGACAATCCATATGTGATGATGTCAACAACATACCTGACACTCCATGTGTGATGATGTCAACAACATACCTGACACTCCATGTGTGATGATGTCAACAACATACCTGACACTCCATGTGTGATGATGTCAACAACATACCTGACACTCCATGTGTGATGATGTCAACAACATACCTGACACTCCATGTGTGATGATGTCAACAACATACCTGACACTTCATGTGTGATGATGTCAACAACATACCTGACACTCCATGTGTGATGATGTCAACAACATACCTGACACTCCATGTGTGATGATGTCAACAACATACCTGACACTCTATGTGTGATGATGTCAACAACATGCCTGACACTCCATGTGTGATGATGTCAACAACATACCTGACACTCCATGTGTGATGATGTCAACAACATACCTAGCACTCCATGTGTGATGATGTCAACAACATACCTAGCACTCCATGTGTGATGATGTCAACAACATACCTGACACTCCATGTGTGATGATGTCAACAACATACCTGACACTCCATGTGTGATGATGTCAACAACATACCTAGCACTCCATGTGTGATGATGTCAACAACATACCTAGCACTCCATGTGTGATGATGTCAACAACATACCTGACACTCCATGTGTGATGATGTCAACAACATACCTAGCACTCCATGTGTGATGATGTCAACAACATGCCTAGCACTCGTTGTGTGATGATGTCAACAACATACCTAGCACTCCATGTGTGATGATGTCAACAACATGCCTAGCACTCCATGTGTGATGATGTCAACAACATGCCTGACACTCCATGTGTGATGATGTCAACAACATACCTGACACTCCATGTGTGATGATGTCAACAACATGCCTGACACTCCATGTGTGATGATCTCAACAACATGCCTAGCACTCGATGGCTGATGTGCTCAACATTATGTCAACCATCAGCGCTCGACGGCTGATGTGCTCAACATAATGTCAACCATCAGCACTTGACGGCTGATGTGGTCAACATAATGTCAACCATCAGCACTTGACGGCTGATGTGCTCAACATAATGTCAACCATCAGCACTCGATGGCTGATGTGCTCAACATTATGTTAATGAGCTTTACTACACAAGACATTTCCTGGTTAATATGTAAGGTTTGGTTTAGGACAATTTAGAAAGTCCACCTTGATGTAGAACTGAGCCAAAGACTGTTGGGTCAGCAGGCAGGTATCTGGACACCACAGCTCTGGTTTGCTGACTAAAGCAGACGTGCTGCCTCACAAAGACTGTTGGGTCAGCAGGCAGGTATCTGGACACCACAGCTGTGGTTTGCTGACTAAAGCAGATGTGCTGCTTCACAAAGCGACTCAAACTCAGATCTCTGCTGCTTTAATCAGACTCAAACACAAACCTTGACTGAGTTTTAGCAGAGCACTATGAACTTATACTGACCATGTTGGTGTCTGTAGCGTCGCCCAACAGACCACCAAATGTGATGATTGGCGTCAGACAGGCGAAGTAAAGGAACACAAAAGAAGCAATGGCTTGCATAGACAAGGCATCCGTGAAGTCACTCAGGTACCAGGGGGCCTTTCTCTTGATGTCTGCGATGAGTCCTCCAAACAGCCTGTGGGACAAACACGGAAGCGCTTGTTAATTGTGTGTCATGTCATGAGTCAAGGATTTACTGACAACTGCTGACAACTGACTGCTGTCAATACTGATTCATGTCTTGTCTGCTCTGTCAGTTCATCAATCATGTGTTACCTCCACAAAGCTTATGTCTGCATACACAAATACAGATACTGATAGAACTACATAGACACAAATATAGATACTGATAGAACTACATAGACACAAATATAGATACTGATAGAACTACATAGACACAAATATAGATACTGATAGAACTACATAGACACAAATATAGATACTGATAGAACTACATAGACACAAATATAGATAATGATAGAACTACAAAGACACAAATATAGATACTGATAGAACTACATAGACAAAAATATAGATACTGATAGAACTACATAGAAAGTTGTCACACAATTTTAGACCATGTTCTCTGTCCAGCTCTTGATGTTCTCACTGTTTTCCTCTTGCCAGTCTAGCCTTTCTTGGATGTTCTCACTGTTTTCCTCTTGCCAGTCTAGCCTTTCTTGGATATTCTCACTGTCTTCCTCTTGCTAGCCTAGCCTTTCTTGGATGTTCTCACTGTCTTCCTCTTGCCAATCTAGCCTTTCTTGGGTGTTCTCACTGTCTTCCTCTTGCTAGCCTAGCCTTTCTTGAATGTTCTTACTGTCTTCCTCTTGCTAGCCTAGCCTTTCTTGAATGTTCTCACTGTCTTCCTCTTGCCAATCTAGCCTTTCTTGGGTGTTCTCACTGTCTTCCTCTTGCTAGCCTAGCCTTTCTTGGATGTTCTCACTGTCTTCCTCTTGCCAATCTAGCCTTTCTTTCAAGGGGTACCTATTTAATTAATAAAGTGGACGGGACTGCTACAATTATTGTTGTGTGAGAACTGCAATGTGATCATGGGGCAGTTATATAATCCTGGCAGTAACTGTGAAAGAGCCGATTTTTACTGCAGTAATCAACGTATGAGAGCTGATATATTTTGTTGTGGTAGTAGTTGGAGTGTGAGCTGATATATTCTGTTGTGGTAGTAGTTGGAGTGTGAGCTGATATATTTTGTTGTGGTAGTAGTTGGAGTGAGAGATGATATTTTTGTTGTGGTAGTAGTTGGAGTGAGAGATGATATTTTTGTTGTGGTAGTAGTTGGAGTGAGAAATGATATTTTTGTTGTGGTAGTAGTTGGAGTGAGAGATGATATTTTTGTTGTGGTAGTAGTTGGAGTGAGAGATGATATTTTTGTTGTGGTAGTAGTTGGAGTGGGAGCTGATATTTCTGTTGTGGTAGCAGTTGGAGTGAGAGCTGATATTTTTGTTGTGGTAGCAGTTGAAATGAGAGCTGATATTCTTGTTGTGGTAGCAGTTGGAGTTTAAACTGACATTTTTGTTATGGTAGTGACTTGAGTGAGAGCTGATATTTTTGTTGTGGTAGTGACTGGAGTGAGAACTGTTATTTGTGTTGTGATAGTAGTTGGAGTCAGAGCTGATATTTTTGTTTGTGGTAGTAGTTGGAGTGAGAGATGATATTATGCCATAGGAGAAAAACTAGTACAATGATAAATATATTGAGAATAATCAAAACACAACACACAAAAACAAACAAACCTTCCAGTTCGGACAAGAGTCGGATCGGTGTGATCATCCACTTCTTCTGATAATGCCAGTTTGCCATTAGGTTGTGGAGGTCCTGAAGAAGCCGTTTTCCTGCCCTCCTGCATGACACCAGTGTCCAAAATATCTCACTTAACTTTTAAATGTGTCAACAAGTTCTGTAGCAGTAGTCATTTTTCATAAATTTTCTGCTCAACTCTCAGGGTTATTATTGGGATATATACAGTGTTGTGTTCTCAGAGTATATATTTGTTGTTTTAAATTTATACATCATGTAATTATTTATGTGACCAAAATATGATTTGTATTTTTGCACTTTTTTGCTTTGATATTTCGAGAGAAATGGTTTTATGAATAATTAGACAGTCTTACAAACATAGTGTCATTAACCTGGTCAATTTATTGTTTCCTTAGTGTGCAATCACTGATTATTCTCCTCGAGTTTATCTTTAGAAAACTTCTTCATTAATGCCATGGACAGTTTTAACCACTAATTTTTTTCTTTTAAATATCCAGAAACTATGAGCTGGTTAACTCTTTGGCTCAGTACTACGGTACTACGGTACTAGGGGTACTACGGTACTATGGATATCATTCTGTCTCAGTGTTCTATCATCTGATTTTCATCATAAAGTGAATATCCAATGAGATGTCATGGATATGCCAGGAATTGTGGTCGGTGGTCAAACATAAACAACCTGCTTTATGCTGATGACACCGCCTTGATAGCCATAAGTCAGAATAATCTACAGGCCTGGACAGAAACAGTGGCCGTAGAAAGTGATACAATGGGACTCAACTTGAATAGTTTGAAGACAGAAGTCATGGTGATATTCAAGATATGAATTGTGCCTACAGGTATAATAAAAATCAAAAGGTATTATTTTGGGACAAGTAGAGAAATGTAAGTATCTAGACACATGGATAACATCTGATGGAAGATGTATCACAGAGATAAAGAACAGAATAGGACAGGCCAAAACTGCCTTTGATAAAATGAAGAGCACCACATGTAATAAATCCCTGTTATGGGAAGCTAAACAAAAGATTCTCACATGCTAATTACAGCCACTTTTAACATACGGCTGTGAGTCTTGGAAATTAATACAGAAACTGAACAATGTCTCGAGGCATCAGAATGCAGTTTTAAATTAGAATGCTTGAAATTTCTGGGACTACCAAATAAGTAACCCAATGTTCTGAAAGAGGAACGAACGAACGAACGAACAAACTTAATTTTCAAAGGGTTACAAATTGGGCACGCAGGCCCGTCTGACATTCGGCCCTTCTAAGTACTCATTTTTCAGAGTACTAATACCTGTTATCAATAATGCATGTTATGGATTTAAAAAGAAATATATAATGCATACACACATCGTGTGTACACCATCATACACACTCACACATACGTATACATACATCTACATGAAAAGACCATATGACACATTATCACAAATATCGTAAGATGCAAGTCCTCATTTGTTGGCCATGTTATAAAAGAGGGAAGGACCATATGACACATTATCACAAACATTGTAAGATGCAAGTCCTCATTTGTTGGCCATGTTATAAAAGAGGGAGACTGGAACATTTGGTTGCCTCCGTACAGATTAAACAGATGAGAGCTAGAGAAAGACAAAGCATGAACATTTGTGACAGCCTTTCGTCATATCATGAAGGGGTGCTAGTACATGAAGTGGTCAATGCTGTTGGAGTTAACAGGCTGTGGATTATCATCATCACCCCTGCAAGTTGGCAAGGCTCCTGATGATGATGATGATGGTGATGATGATGATGATAAAATGCTTTATGTTCCTTAAGATTCTACAATAATTGTAGATAAATTGTCATATTCATGTTTCTTGCGCTTGTTGTAACTTGTCAAATTATTTGTATAAAATATCAGAAAGACTGAGCAGCTCTCAGTGAAAGCCATGGACTGAGTTCATTCAGATTTGCTGAAATTAGGGCAGTTCTAAAACTTACCTGTGATGGCACAGACTGAGGTGGCTCGATTCGAATGGACGGATCCCATTCACCAGGTGGCAGCACTGTGACCTGATCTAAGAACTCGTCAATGCCAGCCAGAAGATCTTCTCGGTCCCGTGCATGATAGGCAACATCGTGAAAGATCTAAGCAGACAGTAGATAATGTTAGCATCAACTTATTGGGAAAACTAGATATCAACTTGCTGGGACAAGATAATGTTGACATCAACTTGCTGGAACAAGATAATAGTGACATCAACTTGCTGGGACAAGATATCATTGACATCAACTTGCTGGGACAAGATCATATTGACATCAACTTGCTGGGACAAGATAATGTTGACATCAACTTGCTGGGACAAGATAATATTGACATCAACTTGCTGGTACAAGATATCATTGACATCAACTTGCTGGGACAAGATAATATTGACATCAACTTGCTGGGACAAGATAATATTGACATCAACTTGCTGGGACAAGATATCATTGATATCAACTTGCTGGGACAAGATAATATTGACATCAACTTGCTGGGACAAGATAATATTGACATCAACTTGCTGGGACAAGATAATGTTAGCATCAACTTGCTGGGACAAGATAATATTGACATCAACTTGCTGGGACAAGATAATATTGACATCAACTTGCTGGGACAAGATATCATTGACATCAACTTGCTGGGACAAGATAATGTTGACATCAACTTGCTGGGACAAGATAATATTGACATCAACTTGCTGGGACAAGATAATATTGACATCAACTTGCTGGGACAAGATATCATTGACATCAACTTGCTGGGACAAGATAATATTGACATCAACTTGCTGGGACAAGATAATGTTGACATCAACTTGCTGGGACAAGATAATGTTGACATCAACTTGCTGGGACAAGATAATGTTGAAATCAACTTGCTGGGACAAGATAATATTGAGATCAACTTGCTAGGACAAGATAATGTTAGCATCAACTTACTGGGAAAAAATAATGTTTGTATCAACTTACAGGGAAAAGATAACTTTGGCATAAACTAGCTGGGACAAGATGTTAATATCACCTTGCTGGGACAAGATAACGTTGACATCAACTTTGTAATGGGGGATATTTTCACCCTGATTGGGAAGGTTGGGGGAAAGCCCTAGTTTAACCAAAACACAGAGAGAAGCCAGATACTCAGATTAACCGAGGTTTTCAAAGTAGGGGACGACTACGTGTTATCATGTGGAACCCAAGGAGAGCGACCACAGGTCGCCACGTGGAACCCAAGAACGACCACGTGTTGCCACGTGGAACAAACACTGGGTATAAGTTCAGACCCCAGTCTGATCAGTTAGTATGTGTTGACTGTCAGAATGAGAGGACGTGAGAGTGATCGGGTGAATGAGAATGTGAAACTGATTGCTGCAAGAGGACGACCAGACGATAACATCCATAGAAGTAAAGTCCAGCCAACGCAGTTGTGTGAAACTGGATGCAATGACCAGATCCATCTTTGCGGAGATGTGGAACTGAAGATGTAGAACTCTGGTTGGTGAATGTCTGAGGAGTCAGTGTGCTGGCGTCTGAACAATGTGTTGTGTGAAAGCTGTTGATTAGGACATGGACTGGACAATTGATGTCAGTGATTAGATGTCAATAAACAGTCTTGTATCTTGGAGACGGTGTCGACTTGTCACAGCTATGCCATCTTAGAATGTGAGTAATATCATCCAGTAGATATATCATCTCCTAGACAACTAGCCAAAGGTCAGAACACGACATATTGTAGTGAAAGCACGATACATTGCAAACTTGCTGGGGACAAGATAATGATGACATCAACTGAGTGGGACAAGATAATGTTGACTTCAACTTACTGGGACAAGATCATGTCGGCATCTACTTACTTGGACAAGATAATGTTGACATGAACTTGCTGTTACAAGATAATGTTGGCACCAACTTACACAAGCCACAAGAAATGTGCCAGTAGTCAACTAACCTCATCAGACATCAGTGTGGCAATAGACCGGCCGATCTCATGGAACTTGTTCTGGTTGCCAACAGGGCCCAGCAGCAGGAAGAGAAAGCGGGTCGGCACAGGAACCTCGGTCAGATCTCCCAGCACTTGGGCCTTGGTGAGCCGAACAAATGCCACAATTTGGTGATTGAGGTATTCCACCTCCCCGACAAAGATGTTGGCAGCTTCGGCTCCAGGTGGGATTTTCTTCATGAAGTGTAGGTTCTGTGGATGGCAAAATTATTTTGTAACTACAACACTAATGTGTCTGTGATTGCTTCCTGATCTCAGTGAAACAAAAATGGCCATTTGGCTGGTCACAAGTTCTTAGTTTTTGGGAGAATTTTAATTTTAAAACTGGCCTTTAGATCACAAACAAACAATTAAAATGTTTGTGCACTTGCAGTCATTTGATGAACATTAGCTGCAACAATGTTGAACAAACAACCAAAACTATCTGAGCATCAACAACATTGTGACCCCAGCACACATTCATAATACCTCTATCAGTTTGCCCCCCCCCCCCCCCTTTTTTTTACCCCAGTTAGCAAGAATTTTGTTTAACAAGAACTCTTTATTTTTGGGTCTTTTGGAATTTGTGTTGTGTCACTGTATATGAACACATTTTACAGAGAGGTGTATGTGTATATATATATATATATATATATATATATATATATATATGCTGTGAATTTGGACTAACAGTCAGCAAAAAGAAGACAACGGTTATGGTGCAAGGTTTCAATGACAGACCTACACTCTACATTGACGGTGAAGAGCTTGAGACAGTTGACCATTTTACCTATCAGGGTTCCACAGTGAATAGTAAACTATCGCTGGACCAAGAAATCAACATCAGGATAGGTAAGGCAGCAACAACAATGAGCAGATTGACAAAGAGAGTTTGGGAGAACAGAAAGCTCACAACTAAAACAAAAACCCTTCTCTATCAGGCTTGTGTTCTCAGCGCTCTGCTTTATGGCAGTGAAACTTGGTCAGCCTATTTGCACCAGGAGAGACGGCTAAAAAGCTTTCATATGCGATGCCTAAGAAGAATACTTGGCATTAAGTGGCAGGACAAAATCACGAACACTGACGTACTGGAAAGAGCAGGTACTACAACAGTCTTTTCCAGGCTCAGTCTACGAAGACTCAGGTGGCTGGGTCACACCTGGAGAATGGAGGATGGCAGGACATCCTTTGTGGTGAATCAAAGACAGGAAGAAGATCTCGAGGCCGACCTCTACTACGATATAAAGATGTGTGCAAGCGGGACATGAATGATACAGGTATTGAGGTGGACTCATGGAAACAAAATGTCATAGGCTGTGTTGTGTGAAAAGGGCATATCAGGAAGGGAATAAGAGTGAAGGAAGAAATTATTGCAGAAAGAATGAGAGCCGAGCGTCTGAAAAGAAACGGATTAAACACAAATAAATGTTGACAACAATGGTCCTGAAATGCCATGCTATCTTTGTGGAAGACTTTTCTTGTCATGGGCGGGTCTTGCTAGTCACACTCGCCATCGCCATGGGCTGTGAGTCTCATGCTCCCTCAAGGTGCAATTTAATACTATTGTCTGGAAAGACGGAAAAGGACCAGTCAATCATATTTCTACTTATCTATTTTACCTTAGTCTCATTTCCATCTTACCTAGCTTCTCCCCACCTTATGTAACTTGTCATTGCTTATCTATCACCTCCCCACCATCCTCCCCAACATATCTATTCTCCTTTTCATCTTCACTTACTCATCCCCGCCTTATCTATCGTGGCCTGTTCTGGACCACTTGTTGGTGAACTGATGTATGACAAGCTAGATGTTGTTAGGGCTCTTTGTTTGGGAGTGAGGAAACAGTGTGGAGGCACTAACAGATCAATACAGTCTGAGGAGAATGGCGCTGTGAGGAATTACCAGGGGATCTGGCCAACACTCAAAGAAAAGGCGAGATGTCGATACATTCACACAGTTACTGGTGCCATCAGAATTATAAATCTTAACTGGCTGCTGATACTGGGGACAGAGCACTTATGTGGGTATCCTGAGTGCTATGATGTTGATTCTTAATTCAACATTCATCTATCTTATATCCATTGTATCTATCTGCTACTTTTCTTATTCTTTTATCCCACTTTTCTATTCTTTCCTTCACATAACATAAACACATTCAAATAAAACTTGTTCATGCTCAGAACATAAAATAACAGTTCTACTGAGATCTGGATGCCAGGTTTCTGTCAAATCTGAGGCTACAGTGGTAGTGTTTACCCATTATTCATTTCTTTAAATAATGTAGCTAGACTGATAATATATGGTATGCTTCTCTCTCTCTCTCTCTCCCCATCTCTCTCTCTCTCTCTCTCTCTCTCTCTCTCTCTCTCTCTCTCTCTCTCTCTCTCTCTCTCTCTCTCTCTGTCTCTCTTTCTCTCTCTCTCCCCATCTCTCTCTCTCTCTCTCTCTCTCTCTCTCTGTCTCTCTTTCTCTCTCTCTCCCCATCTCTCTCTCTCTCACACACACACACACACTCACACACACACATAATCTCTCTGAACACACACTCACACACACACATAATCTCTCTGAACACACACTCACACACATGTTATTTTACATATATCTGTACACCCAGACCTGTCTTCTTCTTCTTCATCAGTTTCCACTTTTGCTGGTAATCGTTGTGGGGAGGAACAGTTTGTGATCCATTGCTTGATGGGCAGTGTTGTGGGGAGGAACAGTTTGTGATCCATTGCTTGATGGGCAGTGTTGTGGGGAGGAACAGTTTGTCACTTCAGAACCTTTCATGTCATCTTTCATCTTCTCCTAGGATTTTCTCTTGATGTCACTCCAGAACCTTTCATGTCATCTTTCATCTTCTCCTAGGATTTTCTCTTGATGTCACTTCAGAACCTTTCATGTCATCTTTCATCTTCTCCTAGGATTTTCTCTTGATGTCACTCCAGAACCTTTCATGTCATCTTTCATCTTCTCCTAGGATTTTCTCTTGATGTCACTTCAGAACCTTTCATGTCATCTTTCATCTTCTCCTAGGATTTTCTCTTGATGTCACTTCAGAACCTTTCATGTCATCTTTCATCTTCTCCTAGGATTTTCTCTTGATGTCACTTCAGAACCTTTCATGTCATCTTTCATCTTCTCCTAGGATTTTCTCTTGATGTCACTTCAGAACCTTTCATGTCATCTTTCATCTTCTCCTAGGATTTTCTCTTGATGTCACTTCAGAACCTTTCATGTCATCTTTCATCTTCTCCTAGGATTTTCTCTTGATGTCACTTCAGAACCTTTCATGTCATCTTTCATCTTCTCCTAGGATTTTCTCTTGATGTCACTTCAGAACCTTTCATGTCATCTTTCATCTTCTCCTAGGATTTTCTCTTGATGTCACTTCAGAACCTTTCATGTCATCTTTCATCTTCTCCTAGGATTTTCTCTTGATGTCACTTCAGAACCTTTCATGTCATCTTTCATCTTCTCCTAGGATTTTCTCTTGATGTCACTTCAGAACCTTTCATGTCATCTTCAATCTTCTCCTAGGATTTTCTCTTGATGTCACTTCAGAACCTTTCATGTCATCTTTCATCTTCTCCTAGGATTTTCTCTTGATGTCACTTCAGAACCTTTCATGTCATCTTTCATCTTCTCCTAGGATTTTCTCTTGATGTCACTTCAGAACCTTTCATGTCATCTTTCATCTTCTCCTAGGATTTTCTCTTGATGTCACTCCAGAACCTTTCATGTCATCTTTCATCTTCTCCTAGGATTTTCTCTTGATGTCACTCCAGAACCTTTCATGTCATCTTTCATCTTCTCCTAGGATTTTCTCTTGATGTCACTTCAGAACCTTTCATGTGTAGCACCTGCATTGGTAGTTGTTCTGACTGCATTCTTACTCAATGACCAAACCATTTCATCTTCTGTTTCTCCATGAATTTGCTGCTTAGTGTTGTTCTTACAGTCTGATAATATCATTTCTAGTTTTGTGTGTGTGCGTGTGTGCATGCATGCGAGCATGTTTGCATGTGTGTGTAAACATTTGTGTGTGCTTGCATGCATGCATGGGTGTGTATGTGCATGCATGCACATGCGCATGTACGTGTGTGCCTGTGTTTATGTGAGTGTGTGTGTGTGTGTATGTAGTTGTGTATGCGTGTGTGTCAAGGGGGGACGCACATACAACCATCATAGAATACATCATTCTGTTTTATCACAACATAGCACAAGTCAAACCACCAGACTTTGACGTTGTATCTAAGTGTTGATCACAAGTTGTGATTTGCCTCAGCTGAATGTGCTGTAGGCTGTCCAGAACACAACCAGGTTGTTGTTACAGAAACAGAGAGAAAGAGATGCATGCACACAGACACACACTCAGACACATGCATGCACACAGACGCACACTCAGACACATGCATGCACACAGACGCACACTCAGACACATGCATGCACACAGACACACACTCAGACACATGCATGCACACAGACACACACTCAGACACATGCATGCACACAGACGCACACTCAGACACATGCATGCACACAGACGCACACTCAGACACATGCATGCACACAGACACACACTCAGACACATGCATGCACACAGACGCACACTCAGACACATGCATGCACACAGACGCACACTCAGACACATGCATGCACAGAGACGCACACTCAGACACATGCATTCATTCACTCACACACACACACACTCACACACACAGACACACACTCATACACATGCATTCATGCATTTATTTACTCACACACACACGTGCACACACACACATGCGCGCACACACACACACAAAAACAAAAAATAACTTCCTAGAGACCAGACATGTCTGAAGTTGTCCCAGCAATAGACAAGACGAGACGATGCTGGGCAGAGACAACAATTAGTCAATGATAGAGCAACAAGCTATACCCCCCACCTGTGTTCATGACAAGACCAGACGATGCTGGACAGAGACAACAATTAGTCAACGATAGAGCAACAAGCTATACCCCCCACCTGTGTTCATGACAAGACCAGACGATGCTGGACAGAGACAACAATTAGTCAATGATAGAGCAACAAGCTATACCCCCCACCTGTGTTCATGACAAGACCAGACGATGCTGGGCAGAGACAACAATTAGTCAACGATAGAGCAACAAGCTATACCCCCCACCTGTGTTCATGACAAGACCAGACGATGCTGGACAGAGACAACAATTAGTCAATGATAGAGCAACAAGCTATACCCACCTGTGTTCATGACAAGACCAGACGATGCTGGACAGAAACAACAATTAGTCAATGATAGAGCAACAAGCTATACCCCCCACCTGTGTTCATGACAAGACCAGACGATGCTGGGCAGAGACAACAATTAGTCAACGATAGAGCAACAAGCTATACCCCCCACCTGTGTTCATGACAAGACCAGACAATGCTGGACAGAGACAACAATTAGTCAATGATAGAGCAACAAACTATACCCCCCACCTGTGTTCATGACAAGACCAGACAATGCTGGACAGAGACAACAATTAGTCAATGATAGAGCAACAAACTATACCCCCCACCTGTGTTCATGACAAGACCAGACGATGCTGGACAGAGACAACAATTAGTCAATGATAGAGCAACAAACTATACCCCCCACCTGTGTTCATAGATTCCAGGTCATGTGCAGGCATGGAGGAGGACAAACAAACAAACAACATCAGTGAACGTGTGAGATCAGGACTAGCTCATTCCCCAGTCTACAACACAGAATCCTCCCCACACATGTGAGATCAGGACTAGCTCATTCCCTAGTCTACAACACAGAATCCTCCCACACATGTGAGATCAGGACTAGCTCATTCCCTAGTCTACAACACAGAATCTTCCCCACACTTGTGAGATCAGGACTAGCCTATCTCCAGTCTACAACACAGAATCCTCCCCACACATGTGCGATCAGGACTAGCTAATTCCCTAGTCTACAACACAGAATCTTCCCTAAATATGTGAGATCAGGACTAGCCCATCCCAAGTCTATAACACAGAATCCTCCCCACACATATGAGATCAGGACTAGCCCATCCCCAGTCTACAACACAGAATCATCCCCACACATGTGAGATCAGGACTAGCTCATTCCCTAGTCTATAACAGATAATCCTCCCCACACATGTGAGATCAGGACTAGCCCATCCCCAGTCTACAACACAGAATCTTCCCCACACATGTGAGATCAGGACTAGCCCATCCCCAGTCTACAACACAGAATCTTCCCCACACATGTGAGATCAGGACTAGCCCATCCCCAGTCTATAACACAGAATCCTCCTTAAATATGTGAGATCAGGACTAGCCCATCCCCAGTCTACAACACAGAATCCTCCCCACATATTCACACATCACTTTATATATAATGTTAAATCCCACACTTAGTAACTGTATGTGTGCTGTATGTGAACATGGCAATGCTGGATGATCCAGCTCATGGAATCATAGCACTGTTCAGTGATACAACTCATAGAATCATGGCACCGTTCATTGATATAACTCATAGGTTCATGGAACTGTTCAATGATACAACTCATGGGATCATGGCACTGTTCAATGATACAACTCATGGGATCATGGAACTGTTCAATGATACAACTCATAGGTTCATGGAACTGTTCAATGATCCAGCTCATGGAATCATGGCACTGTTCAGTGATACAACTCATAGGATCATGGCACTGTTCAGTGATACAACTCATGGAATCATGCCACTGTTCAGTGATACAACTCATAGGATCATGGAACTGTTCAGTGATACAACTCATGGGATCATGGCACTGTTCAGTGATACAACTCATAGGATCATGGAACTGTTCAGTGATACAACTCATGGAATCATGGCACTGTTCAGTGATACAACTCATAGGTTCATGGAACTGTTCAGTGATACAACTCATGGGATCATGGCACTGTTCAGTGATACAACTCATGGAATCATTGCACTGTTCAGTGATACAACTCATGGAATCATGGCACTGTTCAGTGATACAACTCATAGGTTCATGGAACTGTTCAGTGATACAACTCATAGGATCATGGAACTGTTCAGTGATACAACTCATGGGATCATGGAACTGTTCAATGATACAACTCATGGGAACATAGCACTGTTCAGTGATACAACTCATGGGATCATGGCACTGTTCAGTGATACAACTCATGAAATCATGGCACTGTTCAGTGATACAACTCATAGGATCATGGAACTGTTCAGTGATACAACTCATAGGTTCATGGAACTGTTCAGTGATACAACTCATAGAATCATGGAACTGTTCAGTGATACAACTCATAGGATCATGGAACTGTTCAGTGATACAACTCATAGGTTCATGGAACTGTTCAGTGATACAACTCATAGGATCATGGCACTGTTCAGTGATACAACTCATAGAATCATGGAACTGTTCAGTGATACAACTCATGGGATCATGGCACTGTTCAGTGATACAACTCATGGAATCATGGCACTGTTCAGTGATACAACTCATGGGATCATGGCACTGTTCAGTGATACAACTCATGGAATCATGGCACTGTTCAGTGATACAACTCATAGGTTCATGGAACTGTTCAGTGATACAACTCATAGAATCATGGAACTGTTCAGTGATACAACTCATAGGTTCATGGAACTGTTCAGTGATACAACTCATGGAATCATGGCACTGTTCAGTGATACAACTCATAGGTTCATGGAACTGTTCAGTGATACAACTCATGGGATCATGGCACTGTTCAGTGATACAACTCATGGAATCATGGCACTGTTCAGTGATACAACTCATGGGATCATGGCACTGTTCAGTGATACAACTCATAGGTTCATGGAACTGTTCAGTGATACAACTCATGGGATCATGACACTGTTCAATGATACAACTCATGGGATCATGGCACTGTTCAGTGATACAACTCATAGGTTCATGGAACTGTTCAGTGATACAACTCATGGAATCATGGCACTGTTCAGTGATACAACTCATAGGTTCATGGAACTGTTCAATGATACAACTCATGGGATCATGGCACTGTTCAGTGATACAACTCATGGGATCATGGCACTGTTCAATGATACAACTCATGGGATCATGGCACTGTTCAATGATACAACTCATGGGATCATGGCACTGTTCAGTGATACAACTCATGGGATCATGGCACTGTTCAATGATACAACTCATGGGATCATGGCACTGTTCAATGATACAACTCATGGAATCATGGCACTGTTCAGTGATACAACTCATAGGTTCATGGAACTGTTCAGTGATACAACTCATAGGTTCATGGAACTGTTCAGTGATACAACTCATAGGTTCATGGAACTGTTCAGTGATACAACTCATGGGATCATGGAACTGTTCAGTGATACAACTCATAGGTTCATGGAACTGTTCAGTGATACAACTCATGGAATCATGGCACTGTTCAGTGATACAACTCATAGGTTCATGGCACCGTTCAGTGATACAACTCATGGGATCATGGCACTGTTCAATGATACAACTCATGGGATCATGGCACTGTTCAATGATACAACTCATAGAATCATGGAACTGTTCAGTGATACAACTCATGGGATCATGGCACTGTTCAGTGATACAACTCATAGAATCATGGCACCGTTCAGTGATACAACTCATAGGATCATGGCACTGTTCAGTGATACAACTCATGGAATCATGGCACTGTTCAGTGATACAACCCATAGGTTCATGGAACTGTTCAGTGATACAACTCATAGGTTCATGGAACTGTTCAGTGATTCAACTCATGGGATCATGGCACTGTTCAGTGATACAACTCATGGAATCATGGCACTGTTCAGTGATACAACTCATAGGTTCATGGAACTGTTCAGTGATACAACTCATAGGATCATGGAACTGTTCAGTGATACAACTCATGGAATCATGGCACTGTTCAATGATACAACTCATGGGATCATAGCACTGTTCAGTGATACAACTCATAGGTTCATGGAACTGTTCAGTGATACAACTCATAGGATCATGGAACTGTTCAGTGATACAACTCATGGGATCATGGCACTGTTCAGTGATACAACTCATGGGATCATGACACTGTTCAGTGATACAACTCATAGGTTCATGGCACTGTTCAGTGATACAACTCATGGGATCATGGCACTGTTCAGTGATACAACTCATAGGATCATGGAACTGTTCAGTGATACAACTCATGGGATCATGGCACTGTTCAGTGATACAACTCATGGGATCATGACACTGTTCAGTGATACAACTCATGGGATCATGACACTGTTCAGTGATACAACTCATAGGATCATGGCACTGTTCAGTGATACAACTCATGGGATCATGCCACTGTTCAGTGATACAACTCAAGGGATCATAGCATCACTGGGTAGTACAATGCATGGGATCATAGCATCACTGGGTTGTACAACATATGGGATCATGGCAATACTGGGTGGTACCAATCATGGGATAATGGCACTGCTTGGTGGTACAACTCATGGGATCATGTGGTACCAATCAAGGGATTATGACACTGCTTGGTATCATGGGACAACTCAGACTCATGGTATCTCAGACAACTCATGGGATCATGGCACTCCTTGGTGGTACAACTCATGGGATCATGTGGTACCAATCATGGGATCATGGCACTCCTTAGTGGTACAACTCATGGGATCATGTGGTACCAATCATGGGATCATGGCACTCCTTGGTGGTACAACTCATGGGATCATGTGGTAACAATCATGGGATCATGGCACTCCTTGGTGGTACAACTCATGGGATCATGTGGTACCAATCATGGGATCATGGCACTCCTTGGTGGTACAACTCATGGGATCATGTGGTACCAATCATGGGATCATGGCACTCCTTGGTGGTACAATGCATGGGATCATGTGCTACCAATCATGGGATCATGGCACTCCTTGGTGGTACAACTCATGGGATCACATCTGTTGGTATGCTCAACTAATACCAATATATGGTCTGAAGTGAGCAAAGGGTTGGGGTCAGTTCCTCCATATTTTAATGACATGAATGATTATACTTGAGATCTTTTGCATTTCACAAACATTCTAGCCAGTGATTAAACCTGTTACTTGTGTACACTAAACTCAGAAATGCTAACTGAAAGACACATTAGTAGCCCAAAACAATTATCTGTCTGTTTACTCAACAGAAATATATTTTAAATTGATGGATCAATGAATACCTGTAGACATTCCATCACAAAAACAGTTGTGTACAAATACTGACATGGTCAAATTGACCACATCAAGCTGATAGAACTAACTGAAACAAATCAGCATATTATCTGACACAAAACAAAACTGGAACACCACAAACATTCTGTCTGTAATACCTGCATTAGAAACTGACGGCTGGCAGTTAATTTCCCTGAAAATGTGAACACATACACAGATATTTCCCAAAGTGAAAGTTAGAACTAGTTTCTCTCAGGAAATACAATCACTATTGACACTCAGATCGCTCAAGCCACAAACAACACCTTGTGGTGACGCTCAGAACTAAACAACTTCAGAAATGTCAGTGCTAATCTTTAGCGATTAGAACTGTTTGAAATTATATATATGTATAGGTATAAGAGAATTCTTAAATCATTAATCAAATTACCCGGGTTATTAGTTTCATGACAATTTTATCCCAGTCAAATAAGTGGTGAGGACAAGCTGGCAGGCAACAGCACAGACACATCAGCACGGCTCATATCTGAAGGCACTGTCACAAGCTTCACACACCTCCACACATCTCCACACATCACCACACATCTCCACACATCACATCACCACACATCTCCACACATCACATCACCACACATCTCCACACATCACCACACATCTCCACACATCACCACACATCACCATGTCTGACTGCACAGGATGTTTGTGGCATTTATTAATCTGAGATTGCTACAGTCATAAACTTCACTCTGACATTTATGATTTTTCTTTAAACATTTCTCTGGACAAAGTATTCTCTCACATTCACAAAAACAGATTTGTATAAAGTCTCTGGTGCATTCTAACAAACAAATCTGTCATTGACAGTGCCAGCTAAAGATAGACTAGAAAACATAAATTTCAACTAAATTGCTAGTCATGAATTTTCTCCAAAAGACCATGCAGAAAAATAAAAAATAAAACATAACAATATAATTGTACCATCTCCCATAAATGTTAGAGACAAACGATAAATGGGTGTGTTCAGTAAAGGGGATGAGGGGTTGCATGCTTATCCCCATAGACATCACACTGTAAATGTAAAAAATATATTGATGGACATAAATTCTGTCAACACATCATCTGGACAAACTGGCAGGTCAGAGAAGGGCACATGGTGAATGCAGGCACTGCTCAATGGAAGCCATAACAATTATAACATCCACATTTGTTTTTATGGAAGTGAGCAGTTTGCTGCTAAATCTAGCCATGATAATACTGGGGTCGGTGGATACTTGACCAGTTTGACTGTTTATCCTATTATATAATTTGCTTTAGTTGACTGTCACGCTGCCATTGATAATCTCTTTCCTGTTTAACTTGGCTAGGGGCACAATTTTCTCAAGAGTTCTATCTTCTATCCTCGGGTGTCAAGATGTCAAATGGTTTTCTGAAGTATTTTCTCTTTTCTAGAAGTGTTTTCTCTGATACACTGGAGTGTTTTCTCTTGTCTAGAAGTGTTTTCTCTGATACACTGGAGTGTACATACATACGTAACGATTACATAGTTAAGCATAGTCTGCCCTCTTCTATGTTGGAATTACAGAAGCAACATGTTCACATACAGCAGTGCTAGCTACTGAACCATGGCAAATCCAGCTTTACAACCAACTAGACATGATCACTATCAACACCACATAGATAATAGATGATTTGATGTCCTGTTGTTTGAATCCTGGACTCTCTACTGATTACGGTAAACATGTCCTGTCACCAATATGACTTGTAACTACTACTGCCTATAACAAACATGACCTGTCACAAACATGACCTGTCATAAATGTGACCTGTCACAAACCTGACCTGTCACAAACGTGACCTGTCACAAACGTGACCTGTCACAAACGTGACCTGCCACAAACGTGACCTGCCACAAACGTGACCTGCCACAAACATGACCTGTCACAAACATGACCTGTCACAAACATGGCCTGTCACAAACATGACCTGTCACAAACATGACCTGTCACAAACGTGACCTGCTGTAACCAGGTACCTTATAACCAAACTACTGTGCTATAGATCAGTATCATAGCCCAAGTCCCAGATGAAAAGGTATACAACTCCTGCTACATACAAGAAACAGACTTATGTCCCCTTGCAGAAATTGAAGTTTGTAAATAAAAGGCTAGGAGGCAGTGAATGTGGGGCCTTCACTCAGACAAAGGAAGCAGTGAATGTGGGGCCTTCTCTCAGACAAAGGAAGCAGTGAATGTGGGGCCCTTCTCTCAGACGGAGGAGGCAGTGAATGTGGGGCTTTCACTCAGACAAAGGAAGCAGTGAATGTGGGGCCTTCTTTCAGACAAAGGAGGCAGTGAATGTGGGGCCCTTCTCTCAGTCAAAGGAAGCAGTGAATGTGGGGCCCTTCTCTCAGACAAAGGAAGCAGTGAATGTGGGGCCCTTCTCTCAGACAAAGGAAGCAGTGAATGTGGGGCCCTTCACTCAGACAAATGAGGCAGTGAATGTGGGGCCCTTCACTCAGACAAAGGAAGCAGTGAATGTGGGGCCCTTCTCTCAGACAAATGAAGCAGTGAATGTGGGGCCCTTCACTCAGACGAAGGAAGCAGTGAATGTGGGGCCCTTCACTCAGACAAAGGAAGCAGTGAATGTGGGGCCCTTCACTCAGACAAAGGAAGCAGTGAATGTGGGGCCCTTCACTCAGACAAAGGAAGCAGTGAATGTGGGGCCCTTCACTCAGACAAAGGAAGCAGTGAATGTGGGGCCCTTCACTCAGACAAAGGAAGCACTGAATGTGGGGCCCTTCACTCAGACAAATGAAGCAGTGAATATGGGGCCCTTCACTCAAACAAAGGAACCAGTGAATGTGGGCCCTTCACTCAGACAAAGGAAGCAGTGAATGTGGGGCCTTCACTCAGACAAAGGAAGCAGTGAATGTGGGGCCCTTCACTCAGACAAAGGAAGCAGTGAATGTGGGGCCCTTCACTCAGACAAAGGAAGCAGTGAATGTGGGACCCTTCACTCAGACAAAGGAAGCAGTGAATGTGGGGCCCTTCACTCAGACAAAGGAAGCAGTGAATGTGGGGCCTTCACTCAGACAAAGGAAGCAGTGAATGTGGGACCCTTCACTCAGACAAAGGAAGCAGTGAATGTGGGGCCCTTCACTCAGACAAATGAAGCAGTGAATGTGGGGCCCTTCACTCAGTCAAAGGAAGCAGTGAATGTGGGGCCTTCACTCAGACAAAGGAAGCAGTGAATGTGGGGGCCCTTCACTCAGACAAAGGAAGCAGTGAATGTGGGGCCCTTCACTCAGACAAATGAAGCAGTGAATGTGGGGCCCTTCACTCAGACAAATGAAGCAGTGAATGTGGGGCCCTTCACTCAGACAAATGAAGCAGTGAATGTGGGGCCCTTCACTCAGACAAATGAAGCAGTGAATGTGGGGCCCTTCACTCAGACAAATGAAGCAGTGAATGTGGGGCCCTTCAATCAGACAAATGAAGCAGTGAATGTGGGGTCCTTAACTCAGACAAATGAAGCAGTGAATGTGGGGCCCTTCACTCAGACAAATGAAGCAGTGAATGTGGGGCCCTTTAATCAGACAAATGAAGCAGTGAATGTGGGGCCCTTCACTCAGACAAATGAAGCAGTGAATGTGGGGCCCTTCACTCAGATAAATGAAGCAGTGAATGTGGGGCCCTTCACTCAGACAAATGAAGCAGTTTTGGGGACAATCTTCCTCTCAGCAGTTGTGTTTGAGTGATAGGTGTATAAGTGCTACACACAAGTGGCAGTTATTTGTTTGTTATAGTTTGGCTGTGACTGTGAAGATAAATCTCTCACTGGCTGCTGTTAATTCTTATCTAACATATCATGTAAATGAAAACAGGATAATGGGGGAGGGAGTGCGGGGGCAGGGGAGTGTTGAAGACAGACACATATTGTCTTGACTTGTTCAAGACTAGAAAAACTGACAGCAAAACTGAGACACAAGCTCTGCTTATAACCGGATATCACTGTATGAAAATATCTACCTACTCAATCATTGAATCAATAATCTAGTCCCTACTCAATCATTGAATCAATAATCTAGTCCCTACTCAATCATTGAATCAATAATCTAGTCCATCAGAGGTCAGATTATCCAGTGATTCACCCACTTACTTTTCCAGTTAACAAACTTCTACAACTGCCACCATCTCATAGTGTCTATTTCCTCAGAAACCTGACTTATTCATCCAATCACTCATCCAAACACTCACTCATCCAATCACCCACTCATCCAATCACCCACTCATCCAATCACTCACTCATCCAATCACTCACTCATCTAATCACTCACTCATCCAATCACTCACTCAATGACAGTCCAGTTGAGTCCAGCAATAAACAGTCTCCCATGATATGAGACTATCCAGTTACTTGCACATTCACTTCTGCACTCAACAGATCATTTACTCAATGGATAATTTACATACGCAACTGATAATTTACTCACTCAGTAGATAATTTACTCATTCAACAGATAATTTACTTACTCAGCAGATAATTTACTCACTCAACAGATAATTTACTCACTCAACAGATAATTTACCCATTCAACAGATAATTTACCCACTCAACGGGTAATTTACTCAACAGATAATTTACCCACTTAACAGATAATTTACCCACTCAACGGAAATTTACTTACTCAATGGATAATTTGTTCATTTACTTATTCATTCAGATAATATATATATTAACCTCATATATGTTAAATGAATTCTGCAGATTCTGGCAAGACTGTATGCAATGATCCAGTCATGTGACTGATCTAACTGACGTTTAACAGGATGTTTGTGACTGCACATGTGCAATACTGAGGGAAGACACTATCATCATACACTAGATGCGTATGTATCATGTATGAATGCAGGAAGCTATGAAATAAACATGGAAATAAAAATAGATACATGGTGACAAGTGCGGCAGTAAGGAAAAATACCTCGGCTTACCCTCATTGAAGGAACTTTAGGCATACCTCTATCCTAGAATACATTGTCAGGATGTCAGATGTTGGCTTAATACTAATACAATCATGTTATATCTCAGATGTTGAGTGAATATTAATAATGTCAGATGTTGGGCAGTTGATAATATCATGTTGTATATTTTTGTTAAGTGAACACTAACACAATAATGTCAGATATTGAGCAGTCGATACAGTCATGTTGTGTAAGTGTTAGATAAAGCATTAATACAGTCATGCTGTGTAAGTGTTAGATAAAGCATTAATACAGTCATGTTGTGTGTCAGATGTTAGATAAATCATTATTACAGTCATGTTGTGTGTCAGATGTTAGATAAATCATTATTACAGTCATGTTGTGTGTCAGATGTTAGATAAAGCATTATTACAGTCATGTTGTGTGTCAGATGTTAGATAAAGCATTATTACAGTCATGTTGTGTGTCAGATGTTAGATAAAGCATTAATACAGTCATGTTGTGTGTCAGATGTTAGATAAATCATTAATACAGTCATGTTGTGTGTCAGATGTTAGATAAATCATTATTACAGTCATGTTGTGTGTCAGATGTTAGATAAAGCATTAATACAGTCATGTTGTGTGTCAGATGTTAGATAAAGCATTATTACAGTCATGTTGTGTGTCAGATGTTAGATAAAGCATTAATACAGTCATGTTGTGTGTCAGATGTTAGATAAATCATTCATACAGTCATGTTGTGTGTCAGATGTTAGATAAAGCATTAATACAGTCATGTTGTGTCAGATGTTAGATAAATCATTAATACAGTCATGTTGTGTCAGATGTTAGATAAATCATTAATACAGTCATGTTGTGTCAGATGTTACATAAAGCATTAATACAGTCATGTTGTGTGTCAGATGTTAGATAAATCATTATTACAGTCATGTTGTGTGTCAGATGTTAGATAAATCATTAATACAGTCATTTTGTGTGTCAGATGTTAGATAAAGCATTATTACAGTCATGTTGTGTATCAGATGTTAGATAAATCATTAATACAGTCATGTTGTGTGTCAGATGTTAGATAAAGCATTAATACAGTCATGTTGTGTGTCAGATGTTAGATAAATCATTATTACAGTCATGTTGTGTGTCAGATATTAGATAAAGCATTAATACAGTCATGTTGTGTGTCAGATGTTAGATAAATCATTAATACAGTCATGTTGTGTGTCAGATGTTAGATAAATCATTAATACAGTCATGTTGTGTGTCAGATGTTAGATAAATCATTATTACAGTCATGTTGTGTGTCAGATGTTAGATAAAGCATAAATACAGTCATGTTGTGTGTCAGATGTTAGATAAAGCATTAATACAGTCATGTTGTGTGTCAGATGTTAGATAAATCATTAATACAGTCATTTTGTGTGTCAGATGTTAGATAAAGCATTATTACAGTCATGTTGTGTATCAGATGTTAGATAAATCATTAATACAGTCATGTTGTGTGTCAGATGTTAGATAAATCATTAATACAGTCATGTTGTGTGTCAGATGTTAGATAAATCATTATTACAGTCATGTTGTGTGTCAGATATTAGATAAAGCATTAATACAGTCATGTTGTGTGTCACATGTTAGATAAATCATTAATACAGTCATGTTGTGTGTCAGATGTTAGATAAATCATTAATACAGTCATGTTGTGTGTCAGATGTTAGATAAATAATTATTACAGTCATGTTGTGTGTCAGATGTTAGATAAAGCATTAATACAGTCATGTTGTGTGTCAGATGTTAGATAAAGCATTAATACAGTCATGTTGTGTGTCAGATGTTAGATAAATCATTAATACAGTCATGTTGTGTGTCAGATGTTAGATAAAGCATTAATACAGTCATGTTGTGTGTCAGATGTTAGATAAATCTTTAATACAGTCATGTTGTGTGTCAGATGTTAAATAAATCATTATTACAGTCATGTTGTGTGTCAGATATTAGATAAAGCATTAATACAGTTATGTTGTGTGTCAGATGTTAGATAAATCATTAATACAGTCATGTTGTGTGTCAGATGTTAGATAAATCATTAATACAGTCATGTTGTGTGTCAGATGTTAGATAAATCATTATTACAGTCATGTTGTGTGTCAGATGTTAGATAAAGCATTAATACAGTCATGTTGTGTGTCAGATGTTAGATAAAGCATTAATACTGTCATGTTGTGTGTCAGATGTTAGATAAAGCATTAATACAGTCATGTTGTGTGTCAGATGTTAGAAAAATCATTAATACAGTCATGTTGTGTGTCAGATGTTAGATAAATCATTAATACAGTCATGTTTTGTGTCAGATGTTAGATAAAGCATTAATACAGTCATGTTGTGTGTCAGATGTTAGATAAAGCATTAATACAGTCATGTTGTGTGTCAGATGTTAGATAAAGCATTAATACAGTCATTTTGTGTGTCAGATGTTAGATAAATCATTAATACAGTCATTTTGTGTGTCAGATGTTAGATAAATCATTAATACAGTCATGTTGTGTGTCAGATGTTAGATAAAGCATTAATACAGTCATGTTGTGTATCAGATGTTAGATAAAGCATTAATACAGTCATGTTGTGTGTCAGATGTTAGATAAAGCATTAATACAGTCACGTTGTGTGTCAGATGTTAGATAAATCATTAATACAGTCATGTTGTGTGTCAGATGTTAGATAAAGCATTAATACAGTCATGTTGTGTGTCAGATGTTAGATAAAGCATTAATACAGTCATATTGTGTGTCAGATGTTAGATAAAGCAATAATACAGTCATGTTGTGTGTCAGATGTTAGATAAAGCATTAATACAGTCACGTTGTGTGTCAGATGTTAGATAAAGCATTAATACAGTCATGTTGTGTGTCAGATGTTAGATAAAGCATTAATACAGTCATGTTGTGTATCAGATGTTAGATAAATCATTAATACAGTCATGTTGTGTGTCAGATGTTAGATAAAGCATTATTACAGTCATGTTGTGTGTCAGATGTTAGATAAAGCATTAATACAGTCATGTTGTGTGTCAGATGTTAGATAAATCATTAATACAGTCATGTTGTGTATCAGATGTTAGATAAATCATTAATACAGTCATGTTGTGTGTCAGAGAATACAACAATACCAAAGTTAGCTGGTAAAAAAGAGAATAAATATTAGTGAAAAATGGCAATTTTCTTCAGTGTCAGTTCTAGTGCTTAGGAAGGTAGCTATTAAGTTATTGCAAAATTGAGTCTAAGTCTTAGTCGAGGTTTCAGCATCACTGCAATCAGGTTTTCCCCATACTTGCTCCTGTTTTAATGTGTTATAATTATATGTGTATGTTGCATGGCAGTTGAATTAGTATGGTCTGTTTTAATGTGTTATATAATTAAATGTGTATGTTGCATGGCAGTTGAATTAGTATGGTCTGTTTTAAT
The DNA here is from genome assembly GCA_905116865.2 of Candidula unifasciata. Classification (NCBI taxonomy): domain Eukaryota; kingdom Metazoa; phylum Mollusca; class Gastropoda; order Stylommatophora; family Geomitridae; genus Candidula; species Candidula unifasciata. The sequence continues at coordinate 54,830 of CAJHNH020001251.1, read as the reverse complement.
GTGTTATATAATTAAATGTGTATGTTGCATGGCAGTTGAATTAGTATGGTCTGTTTTAATGTGTTATAATTATATGTGTTTGTTGCATGGCAGTTGAATTAGTATGGTCTGTTTTAATGTGTTATAATTATATGTGTATGTTGCATGGCAGTTAAATTAGTATGGACTGTTTTAATGTGTTATAATGTATGTGTATGTTGCATGGCAGTTGAATTAGTATGGTCTGTTTTAATGTGTTATAATTAAATGTGTATGTTGTATGGCAGTTGAATTAGTATGGTCTGTTTTAATGCGTTATAATTTTATGTGTATGTTGCATGGCTGAGTTAGTATGCTCTGTTTTAATGCGTTATAATTATATGTGTATGTTGCATGGCAGCTGAATTAGTATGCTCTGTTTTAATGTGTTATAATTGCATTAATTGCAATTGGGCCTCTGATGCATAACCCCCTGGGACCCTTGGTCCTCTGATGCATAACCCCCTGGGACCCTTGGGCCTCTGATGCAAAACCCCCTGGGACCCTTGGGCCTCTGATGCAAAACCCCCTGGGACCAGGGATTACCTCATTAGGAAGATACTGACCACAAATTTTAATAACTTTAATATTTTTAGCCTGGCTCCATTTTTCCCCCCTAGATCTCACACTTCAGTTAATAATTGCAAAGACAAACACTGCAGCAATTAAAGCGATTAAAGAAGAGATATCCATTATGTGCATTTTCCGTATTATCAAGATGAGATAATGATGAGAATAAGAAATTTGCATTCCTTCAACATACTCATTATATACTGCAGTCAAAATGTTGCAGTTAGGGTTACATATGCAGCATCATTATAAAATCATTTTTCTCTGTTTTTTAAATGAAAATTTATGAAGTATCACTAAATACACAACCAGATCAAGTTTTCTTGTCAAATTCAATGAGGTCAGTTGTTGAAAAGAAGCATGTAATTCCTAAAACACAAATGATGGCTCTAGTAATGTATAACAAGTTGGTGTAATCATAGAGAAATAGACACAGATTATGACAGCAGTGTTTGGTCATGCATGACCATGTTCATATTCCTCTGTGGTTTTTGTGTGATCACACAAAGTCAAATATGACAGAAAGAGACAATTGATCTACTTGAACCCAATCAACAGAAAGTCATTAGGTTGTGTTAAAATAATCACACCTGTTAGTGAAAGGACAACAATGATACCAGACAGATCTGGCCTGCTTGCACTGACCTTGTGTGAGGACATCTCTGACAGATCCCCGGTGCTGGGCAACCCTTGGGGGAAGCTGCTGTTGACAGTCAAGCCCTTCTCCTCATCCTTCTTCTCATTGAAATCCTGGATGTTTGGGGTGCTTTTAGCTCCGAAAGGATGTTCATCAGCTAAAGTGACAATATAGGACAAACATTACACATTGGAATAACATAATTCTTATAAATATATAGTCAACTGAAACACAGGTGACACAGGTGAGCAACATATCTGATGTAGTTAGCTCATGTCCCAGGATCACCACAGGTGACACAGGTGAGCAACATATCTGATGTAGTTAGCTCATGTCCCAGGATCACCACAGGTGACACAGGTGAGCAACATATCTGATGTAGTTAGCTCATGTCCCAGGATCACCACAGGTGACACAGGTGAGCAACATATCTGATGTAGTTAGCTCATGTCCCAGGATCACCACAGGTGACACAGGTGAGCAACATATCTGATGTAGTTAGCTCATGTCCCAGGATCACCACAGGTGACACAGGTGAGCAACATATCTGATGTAGTTAGCTCATGTCCCAGGATCACCACAGGTGACACAGGTGAGCAACATATCTGATGTAGTTAGCTCATGTCCCAGGATCACCACAGGTGACACAGGTGAGCAACATATCTGGTGTAGTTAGCTCATGTCCCAGGATCACCACAGGTGACACAAGTGAGCAACATATCTGATGTAGTTAGCTCATGTCCCAGGATCACCACAGGTGAGCAACATATCTGATGTAGTTAGCTCATGTCCCAGGATCACCACAGGTGACACAGGTGAGCAACATATCTGATGTAGTTAGCTCATGTCCCAGGATCACCACAGGTGACACAGGTGAGCAACATATCTGATCTAGTTAGCTCATGTCCCAGGATCACCACAGGTGACACAAGTGAGCAACATATCTGATGTAGTTAGCTCATGTCCCAGGATCACCACAGGTGAGCAACATATCTGATCTAGTTAGCTCATGTCCCAGGATCACCACAGGTGACACAGGTGAGCAACATATTTGATGTAGTTAGCTCATGTCCCAGGATCACCACAGGTGACACAGGTGAGCAACATATCTGATGTAGTTAGCTCATGTCCCAGGATCACCACAGGTGACACAGGTGAGCAACATATCTGATGTAGTTAGCTCATGTCCCAGGATCACCACAGGTGACACAAGTGAGCAACATATCTGATGTAGTTAGCTCATGTCCCAGGATCACCACAGGTGAGCAACATATCTGATGTAGTTAGCTCATGTCACAGGATCACCACAGGTGAGCAACATATCTGATCTAGTTAGCTCATGTCCCAGGATCACCACAGGTGACACAGGTGAGCAACATATTTGATGTAGTTAGCTCATGTCCCAGGATCACCACAGGTGAGGGGCCCCATATCTGCTCCAGTCCTGTAACAGTGGCAACCACACACAATGTTCTTCACTGTCCCATTTGGAAAACTAGTGGAAAACATGTCAATCTCAGCAAATTCTTGAAGCTTGCACACGCAAAATATAAATGCATAAGGCAGCTGTCAGATATGCTAAGACCAACAGTCCACTACCAGAATATCATCTCACTATTACCACAAATCATAAATCATGAAACCCGGCATTTCACCCGTTAAAAGTACAAACCACTCTGATTCTTAACAGCCACCCGGCACTTTAGTGCAGTCAACAGCATCAAATGGACGCAACAGAAGAAAACACATTTTACATTAAATCCACAGCTCACAATGTCCACCAAGGACTCAGCTCAGTAGTTGGATTATGGTACCTTTATATATATTTATAAAACAGCGGGTCCCTGAAGACAGGTTACACACTGGGACTACATTTCTCAAATATAATAGTATACCCTAGAAGACAGGTTACATACTGGGACTACATTTCTCAAATATAATAGTATACCCTAGAAGACAGGTTACATACTGGAACTACATTTCTCAAATATAATAGTATACCCTAGAAAACAGGTTACATACTGGAACTACATTTCTCAAATATAATAGTATACCCTAGAAGACGGGTTACACACTGGAACTACATTTTTCAAAAATAATAGCATACCCTAGAAGACAGGTTACACAAATACACCTCTCCTTCTTCTTCCTCCTCCTCGTCCATCTTCATTTTCTGCAGGAATCAAATTTTTTGTTTTTGGACTAAATCTGATTGTAGTCTTGCTGTGACTCACTCATGGACAACAAAGACTGGACTAAATCTGATTGTAGTCTTGCTGTGACTCACTCATGGACAACAAAAAAGGACTAAATCTGACTGTAGTTTTACTGTGACTCACTCATGGACAACAAAGACCGGACTAAATCTGATTGTAGTCTTGCTGTGACTCACTCATGGACAACAAAGACCGGACTAAATCTGATTGTAGTCTTGCTGTGACTCACTCATGGACAACAAAGACCGGACTAAATCTGATTGTAGTCTTGCTGTGACTCACTCATGGACAACAAAAAAGGACTAAATCTGGCTGTAGTTTTACTGTGACTCACTCATGGATAACAAAGACCGGACTAAATCTGATTGTAGTCTTGCTGTGACTCACTGATGGACAACAAAAAAGGACTAAATCTGATTGTAGTCTTGCTGTGACTCACTCATGGACAAAAGACTGGACTAAATCTGATTGTAGTCTTGCTGTGACTCACTCATGGACAACAAAGACCGGACTAAATCTGATTGTAGTCTTGCTGTGACTCACTCATGGACAACAAAGACCGGACTAAATCTGATTGTAGTCTTGCTGTGACTCACTCATGGACAACAAAGACCGGACTAAATCTGATTGTAGTCTTGCTGTGACTCACTCATGGACAACAAAGACTGGACTAAATCTGACAGTAGTCTTGCTGTGACTCACTCATGGACAACAAAAAAGGACTAAATCTGATTATAGTCTTACTGTGACTCACTCATGGACAACAGACTGGACTAAATCTGACTGTAGACTTACTGTGACTCACTCATGGACAACAAAAAAGGACTAAATCTGATTGTAGTCTTGCTGTGACTCACTCATGGACAACAGAGACCGGACTAAATCTGACAGTAGTCTTGCTGTGACTCACTCATGGACAACAAAGACTGGACTAAATCTGATTGTAGTCTTACTGTGACTCACTCATGGACAACAAAAAAGGACTAAATCTGATTGTAGTCTTACTGTGACTCACTCATGGACAAAAGACTGGACTAAATCTGACTGTAGACTTACTGTGTAACAACGTCTTTGGCTCGGAGTACTTCTTGCCAATGTCAGCAAGTGATCGCACAAAAGGTAAATGCATGCGGCTACCTCCCTCTTTCTCTGGATGTCGCCGCTTCTCATTCTGATGTCTGTGTCTGCAGAGGATGGTGTTGCGCACCTGGTCCCGCAGGTGTTCCTCCAGCTGCTTGGCAGCAATCATGTTGTCCAGTATCATGTCTGCAACAAAATGTCAACTAGTTTCACCTGGACTGGAGAAGGTCTTTACCTGGAACTGTCAACCAGTGCAACGACCAGGTTTATGAGCTCATATTTATTCATGTTAACGCTGGTAAAATATTCTGTTCCATTTCCAGATATATGTAGTCATCATAGCAAACAATACAAGCATTTAACAGACATAAACAGAGTGACAGAGATATAAAGATAAGATAGATGTAACAGTGATCAACACACAGAAACAAAAATTATACTACAGTAGACAGACACTGAAGAAGACTGATACAAAATATTCACATGGAAAAGCTGGCCAGAAGACAGGCTGAAAGTCACACATAGTTCTATACAAGACACTTATCCAAAGAAATAATACAAATAGTGTGTGTGTGTGTGTGTGCATGCACGCCGGCCTGCCCACCTGCTCAGAGAGTCAGCACAGAACAAATGCTGAACATTTTAGGTAGACAACAAATCAAATAGTTTGGCCATGTAACAAGACTGGCATCAGACAGATCAACACAGAGAACAATGTTAGACAGATACAGCTGTAAAACACCCAGAGGTTGACCACACAAAATATGGACCGCAGAAACATCAGAGACACCGAAAAGTACTTTCTATGAAGTGAACAGAAGGGCCCGTTCTAGAAAGTTCTTGCTGCCCTGATGCCGTGAAGTGATTTCAGAAGTAAAGAAAAAACAAGGAAAAGAAGATCACATATTTCCTAATTTTCTTCTTTTTCTTCCTGCCTTTTTTAAATGGTGGATGCTGACCTTCTTTGGTTGTGAATTTCATAGCAGTATGTTGTTTCCAGTATGTTGTTTCCAGTATGTTGTTTCCAGTATGTTGTTTCCAGTATGTTGTTTCCAGTATGTTGTTTCCAGTATGTTGTTTCCAGTATGTTGTTTCCAGTATGTTGTTTCCAGTATGTTGTTTCCAGTATGTTGTTTCCAGTATGTTGTTTCCAGTATGTTGTTTCCAGTATGTTGTTTCCAGTATGTTGTTTCCAGTATGTTGTTTCCAGTATGTTGTTTCCAGTATGTTGTTTCCAGTATGTTGTTTCCAGTATGTTGTTTCCAGTATGTTGTTTCCAGTATGTTGTTTCCAGTATGTTGTTTCCAGTATGTTGTTTCCAGTATGTTGTTTCCAGTATGTTGTTTCCAGTATGTTGTTTCCAGTATGTTGTTTCCAGTATGTTGTTTCCAGTATGTTGTTTCCAGTATGTTCTTTAACAGTCAAAGATAAGAGATTTGCAAACATTTTATCTTGTCAAGTGTGTGTATCAAAAGCCTGTGAGTAATCAATGATGTAAAGAAGTAATTAACCTGGCAATAATTAAAAATGGCTGTACACAAGAAATAATGTAGATTGCCAAGGAAACATTCACACTGAAGGTGTTGGTGAACAATCTAAAACTAGAGAATACTACATGGTAAATTAGACAAGACAACACTTGGACAGATGCATGCTGAGGGAAAACTTATCAAAACTAAATAGTCATAACTATAGACTAAACAAAAATTATGAAGACAAAAGATTAGAGAAGACTGACGATCAAGACAGTGGATCAAGACAGTGGATCAAGACAGTGGATCAAGACAGTGGATCAAGACAGCAGATCAAGACAGTGGATCAAGACAGCGGATCAAGACAGGGGATCAAGACAGTGGATCAAGACAGTGGATCAAGACAGCGGATCTAGACAGTGGATCAAGACAGCAGATCAAGACAGTGGATCAAGACAGTGGATCAAGACAGTGGATCAAGACAGCAGATCAAGACAGTGGATTAAGACAGCGGATCAAGACAGTGGATCAAGACAGCAGATCAAGACAGGGGATCAAGACAGTGGATCAAGACAGTGGATCAAGACAGTGGATCAAGACAGCGGATCAAGACAGTGGATCAAGACAGCAGATCAAGACAGTGGATCAAGGCAGCAGATCAAGACAGTGGATCAAGACAGTGGATCAAGACAGCAGATCAAGACAGTTGATCAGTTACCAGCTATCTGTTCTATAGTTAGCGCATCCACCTCCAGCATACAGGTGCCCTGTAGCAGACTGCAGCGAAGCTCAAACAGTGAATGCAGAGACAAGGTGGCCACATGAGGCTTGGACCATCTCTCTCCGCCCTCCTCCACATCCTCCTCAAACTTGATCCATCTGCAGAATAACAAATGAGAGTCCATCTTTCTAGCCACACTGAGTCCATCTTTTGAGCCACACTGAGTCCATCTTTCTAGCCACACTGAGTCCATCTTTCTAGCCACACTGAGAGACATAGGCAACTGCTGGCAACAGCCCAGACAGAAAACATTTCTTGGAAGCTGCGGTATTTACAGTTTACAGAATGCAATGTCAGCGCACAGATGTTTGTCAGACTGTTGCTTGGAGCAGGATTGATTCTCTTCTGGATAGTTCACTAGCTAACTATCTGGATAGTTCACTAGCTAACTAGCTTGTGACTTCGTGAAAATCTGCAATTTTCTGATTGTCTTCCATGTAGGCTTGTCAGCTCTGACATAAAATCTAATATATGACCTAGCTACGTGTATTCTTGACACTCTCTGGTGATGTCGAACATCTATCATCATCAATACTCTCTGATTCAAAGAGAATGATTGCTTTGTTTATCCAAGAAATCTTCAGTGAGTATCTTCTTCTCTTTAATCCGATCTTGTGCCCCTTATCAACAAATCATGAAACCCGTCATGAAACACATCATGGAACATATCATGAAACACATCATGAAACACATCGTGAAACACATCATGGAACACATCATGAAACACATTATGAAACACATCTTGAAACACACCATGAAACACATCGTGAAACACATCATGGAACATATCATGAAACACATCATGAAACACATCATGAAAAATATATTATGAAGCACATCATGGAACACATCATGAAACTGAACACATCATGAAACACATCATGGAACATATCATGTCATGAAACTATTTTTCTGTAATCATTTCTCTAAAATAATAAGCAGAATATTCCTGTAAAAAAATGGATTGAATTATGAGGTCAACATTCTAAAATTATAACTGAGCCTATTCAAAACTGAACCTGTTCAAAACTGAACCTATTCAAAACTGAACCTATTGAAAACTGAACCTATTCTAAACTGAACCTATTCAAAACTGAACCTATTCTAAACTAAAATGTTTATGTTTTAGAAGAAATGACTGAGTAACATCAGACCTGGCTGTTTCTTTCCACTCTTTGTCATCTCCAGCAGGGAAGAGTTCTGCCATCTCACAGAAAATGTCATGAGTTCGATGATCTTCATCCTCTTCTTCGCCCAGCAGGAACTGAACTCTCTGTGAGGGCGGGGCAGCTGAGGATGAACAATGGACGAACTCTCAGACAAGGTCACAATGTCAAGGTCAAGTAAAGGACTCTTCCCCCAGCAGTTGATCCCTGAGGCCAACAGTGCCAGACTCACATCTCACAGAACAATCAGTACTTAACACTATGCCAGCCACCTTTAGTTCCCAGGACTTTACCTGGTACCCATGTAAGGTTTGGCTGATATAGGAGCTAGGGTCATTTTGTTTTAGTTCTACTCAATTTGGAACTGAACTCAAGACTTTCAAGTTGGAAAGAATCTAACTACACCCCACCGACACCTGTGCAACAGTGTGCAAACATCAGGAACTGTGTGAGAACACTAGTCATATATGAGGAACTGACCGGATATTAAATATAGGTTTTTAGTCAGACTTCTATATCCAAAAGGCCTATACACAGGGAAGCGGTGGAGGCAAAGATGAAGTAGAAGACCGGATATTAAATATAGGTTTTTAGTCAGACTTCTATATCCACTAGGCCTACATATAGGGAAGTGGTGGAGGCAGAAGACCAGATATTAAATATAGGTTTTCAGTTAGACTTCTATATCCACTAGGCCTAAATATAGGGAAGTGGTGGAGGCAAAGATGAAGTAGAAGACCAGATATTAAATATAGGTTTTCAGTTAGATCCCTATATCCACTAGGTCTACATATAGGGAAGTGGTGGAGGCAGAAGACCAGATATTAAAAATAGGTTTTTAGTCAGACTTCTATATCCACTAGGCCTACATATAGGGAAGTGGTGGAGGCAAAGATGAAGTAGAAGACCAGATATTAAACATAGGTTTTTAGTCCGACCCCTACATCCACTAGGCCTACATATAGGGAAGTGGTGGAGGCAAAGATGAAGTAGAGGATGGGAGAAATAGGCCTTTTTCCATTAACTAAGGCAAAGCTGGGCAATTAAATCTTTTATGAGAAAAAATTAGGGGAACCAATTAAGGGCAAACATAGCAATAAAAGTTCTCTTCATTGCTATTATTCCTGAGAGAAATGAAAGGGGGCGCCACTATTGTCTTGAAGGATAGCTCTTCTGTAATTAGGTCAGTCAGTGCTGGGACAGAGGAAACAAGGTGTAAGACAAGTGTTCATACACACCTTCTTGGAACTGATTAGCACTGCCTGTAGAACGAGGCGGCTCCTCACGCTTGTGGCTCTTGTGGTGTTTATGTCGATGTCTGCGATCTTGACGGGGCAGGTGAAGTCCAATGTAAACAGTGTCCTGTTTGCGGTGATCTGCATTGAAGAAGATCACATTAAAAGTCTACATGTGAGCACAAGTCAGAGTTCATTCAGCTGACAGCACTCTGAAAGCACTCTGACAGCACTCACAACAGTCTAAATGTGAGCACAGGTCAGAGCGTAGGCCCTCAACCAACTCACGCCAAGTTATTCTATCCTACCACCCTCGACCTATGCACTCCGCAACCCGTACCTGCCATGTTCTCAGTACCCACCCCCCCCCCCTCCAACCAGTACCTGCCATGTTCTCAGTACCCCCCCCCCCAAACCCGGATCTGCCATGTTCTCAGTACCCCCCCCCCCCCCCCCCAACCCGTACCTGCCATGTTCTCAGTACCCCCCCCCCCCCCCCAACCCGTACCTGCCATGTTCTCAGTACCCCCCCCCCAACCCGTACCTGCCATTTCCTCAGTACCCCTTTCCCCCCCCCCCCCAACCCGACCTGCCATGTTCTCAGTACCCCCCCCCCCCCCCCCACCCGTACCTGCCATGTTCTCAGTACCGCCCCCCCAACCCGTACCTGCCATGTTCTAAGTACCCCCCCCCCCCTCCCGTACCTGCCATGTTCTCAGTACCCCCCCCTAACCCGCCCCCCTGCCATGTTCTCAGTACCCCCCCCCTAAACCCGCCCCCTGCCATGTTCTCGATGTGTGCACCCCCCCCCCCAACCCACCCCCTGCCATGTTCTCAGTACCCCCCCCCCAACCCCCCCCTGCCATGTTCTCGATGTGTGCACCCCCCTAACCCGCCCCCTGCCATGTTCTCAGTACCCCCCCCCCCAACCGCCCCCTGCCATGTTCTCAGTACCCCCCCCCCAACCCGTACCTGCCATGTTCTCAGTACCGCCCCCCCCCAACCCGTACCTGCCATGTTCTAAGTACCCCCCCCCCAACCCCCCGTACCTGCCATGTTCTCAGTACCCCTCCCCCCCCTAACCCGCCCCCTGCCATGTTCTCAGTACCCCCCCCCCCCCCTAACCCGCCCCCTGCCATGTTCTCGATGTCTGCACCCCCCCAACCCGCCCCCTGCCATGTTCTCGATGTGTGCACCCCCCCCCCCAACCCGCCCCCTGCCATGTTCTCGATGTGTGCACCCCCCCCCCCCAACCCGCCCTGCCATGTCCTCGATGTGTGCACTCCCCCCCCAACCCGCCCCCTGCCATGTTCTCGATGTGTGCACCCCCCCCCACCCTCCCAAACCCGCCCCCTGCCATGTTCTCGATGTGTGCACCCCCCCCCCCAACCCGCCCCCTGCCATGTTCTCGATGTGTGCACCCCCCCCTCCCCCCCCCCAACCCGCCCCCTGCCATGTTCTCGATGTGTGGACCCCATCACACAGAACGTCAGGTGGTGCCCCTCACCTTGCAGTTCTGCTTGGCTGGGTGCGTGGAAAGACGCGAAGGATCCATGATCCCGCACTGGCATAGATGGGTCCAAGCGGGACTGGTCTGCGGCGAGTGGCGAAGACATGACTAGCCCTAATGAGTGTGAGACCAGCTGAGGGGGCCGGCTACCATAGAAACTGTCGAGTCTTGTGTCTTCTGCCTACTGTGTTGTCTCGGTTGGGCTGCAGCAAGTTTTAGCACATGTCCAACACGGGTAGTCTCGTCCACTCAAGGAAGGTTCTGTTGGAGAAAAGTAAAGGAAAACTAGAATTAATAACAATGGCTGGTGGGGGTGGGGAGGGGAGAGAGAGAATGAGAGAGAGAGAGAGAGAGAGAGAGAGAGAGAGAGAGAGAGAGAGAGAGAGAGAGAGAGAGCGAGACGAGGTGAAGAAAGTGTATCTGGTGAACTCACACATACACTGTTTAATTGCCCCCCCCCCCCCCCTTCCCCCCCCCCCCAACTACTGGACGTAAATTTGCCTAGAAAAACCACACAACAACCAGGGGCTTTTGGGGTTGGTTCTGCAACGTCATGTAAAGGATACGCAAGTAACCTAACCCCTTCCCCCATCAAACATGGCTGACAGACCTTCTCCTGCAACTATCTCCTCTGACCGTATCTATTCTTTAACGGTCGTGGCTTCTCCATGTCTCTCCAGCACAAACGCACGTCTTTTATCCACCCCACACCGGCTCACAGCCACAAGGTTGTCTTATCGGCAAACCACGCCAGCCCTGAGACAGAAGACAGGGCAAGCAGACACTGTGCGACTTCTTCTGCCTGCCTCCTCCTGCATGTTTGGGGGATGTCTTTGGTTTGCTCGTCTACGTACCCCGGTTAGTGTGCCAGGACGTATTCTGTGAAGACAGCCCGCAACTGAGATCGCTCTACAGATGGCAGTCCTTTCCTTATAGCATTATTCATCTCTGGTTGGTTTTTCTTTCCCTTTCCTAACATAAGGTCTTTGTAGATTTGTCTGGATGTTATTCTCCATCGTTTTCTTGTTCTGCCTCGTAGTCTACGACCATTCAACTCCCTTGTGTATACAGTGTTTACCTATCTGACAATCTCTCAGTATACCCCAGTAATTTCAATCTATTAGCCCTCATGATGCCAGAGTTCAATAATGATTTCATGCTTTCTGGCGTGGCTGTGATGTTCACTGGTCGGCTTTCTGGCGTGGCTGTGATGTTGACTAGTCGGCTTTCTGGCGTGGCTGTGATGTTGACTAGTCGGCTTTCTGGCGTGGCTGTGATGTTGACTAGTCGGCTTTCTGGCGTGGCTGTGATGTTGACTAGTCGGCTTTCTGGCGTGGCTGTGATGTTGACTAGTCGGCTTTCTGGCGTGGCTGTGATGTTGACTAGTCGGCTTTCTGGCGTGGCTGTGATGTTGACTAGTCGGCTTTCTGGCGTGGCTGTGATGTTGACTAGTCGGCTTTCTGGCGTGGCTGTGATGTTGACTAGTCGGCTTTCTGGAATGGCTGTGATTTTTTAATGTTGTAATTTTAGCATGGCTGTGGTTTTTTTAAAGTGGGGCCTCAGGGATCCTAACACCTTTTATGCCCCAAATAAAGATAGTCATCTGTCTGACATAATGTGAAACATAGGCAGGAAAACTCAAAGAGGTAACTAATGTTTGTGATTACAGGGCGCCGATTGTCCCATTATCAAATTTTCTAAGGGGCAACATATTTCACGAGGTCTAAATGATGAGGGAGCCTTTGCCTGGTGTATTCGTCCTTGTGACCTGTGTCAACGGACTGGTGAGACAACATGCGCTACCTCAGCCCGGCTGTAACCTCATGTCCTAGGACTTGTTCCCAAAGTATACAAATTGACCAACTGGTGAGACAACATGGACTACCTCAGCCCGACTGTAACCTCATGTCCCATGACTGTTCCCAAAGTATACAAATTGACCAACTGTTGAGACAACATGGACTACCTCAGCCCGACTGTAACCTCACATAACATGACGTGTTCCCAAAGTATACAAATTGACCAACTGGTGAGACAACATGGACTACCTCAGCCCGACTGTAACCTCACGCCCCATGACTTGTTCCCAAAGTATACAAATTGACCAACTGGTGAGACAACATGGACTACCTCAGCCCGACTGTAACCTCACGTGTCATGATGTGTTCCCAAAGTAAAAAAAATGACCAACTGTTGAGACAACATGGACTACCTCAGCCCGACTGTAACCTCACGTCCTAGGGCTTGTTCCCAAAGTATACAAATTGACCAACTGGTGAAACAACATGCGCTATCTCATCCCGACTGTAACCTCATGTCCCATGTTGTTCCCAAAGTATACAAATTGAGCAACTGGTGAGACAAAATGGACTACCTCAGCCCGGCTGTAACCTCACGTCCCATGACGTGTTCCTAAAGTATACAAATAATTATGCTTTAAATTCCGGCGGAAAGTTCTGGTTGTTCGTCCACTTCTGCTCTTGTTTCGCTGGTGGGTGCTTGTTTACAGACCTCGGTTATTCGTGAAGGCACTGTTGGCTCCTCACGCTGAAGCACTCCGACATGGAAGAAAACAACCGAATTAGTAGCCTTTTATGACATGCTTGTTAGGGGCAGTGAGTCTTTTCTCTCCACCCCTTTGTCCCCCCTTTACACACACACTCACACACACACACACTCACACACACACATACATACACACTCACACACACATACATACACTCACTCTCACACATACATACAAACACACACACATACATACATACACTACAGCACCGGAACAGACACGGTTACGTCGCTAAGTTAAAAACAAGAGATGTGTCACTGGGAAACAGACTATCACCAAGTTTATAATGACAGTTGTCAGCCTCAAAGTCAATAATGATGTTCAATCACGAGCCTCAGGATATAATGCCAGCAGGTCATACAATCATCAGCCTCATATATAGAGTTTAATTTATCAAAATCACCTTTCTTAAACACAATCATGATTACAAGGTGACACGGCAAACACTCTCGTGAATGTTATCACCCCTTTCCCCCTCCCCCCCCCCCCCACCCCGAGACAATCCACAATCCACGCATTTATCAGTGACACGATATCCTAAACTAACCGACCCCCAGACAGACGCAATTTTGGCTTCCACCTCCCCCCTTCCCTTTCCTCCCAGCTCAAACACAACTGTGCTTGTATTGACCAGTTGAGATTGCAACTGAGCACAGAACTGATTCCTGATTTTGTTGGTGTTTTCTCTAGGCCGCAAGGTGAGCACCAACATGGATTTCCAAACTGGTGGCTTCATTGATGTCATCAAGTGTCATGAAGACACAATGTCGGCAATTTTCTCTGGCTGTCTTCCTGCACCGTTGTTTTTCGTATTAGTCCTTCCAGTTGTTACACTGTGTTCCTGTTAGCACCTTCTGATAATTTTGACACGTATGACCACCACTTTCTGATGACTGTTTCCTATCTTTCTCTTGACTATTGGAAGACTGTAAACATGGGAGTACAGGCTGGCTATGGGCAGACTGTAAACATGGGAGTACAGGCTGGCGGCTATGGGAAGACTGTAAACATAGGAGTACAGGCTGGCGGCTATGGGAAGACTGTAAACATGGGAGTACAGGCTGGCGGCTATGGGAAGACTGTAAACATGGGAGTACAGGCTGGCTATGGGAAGACTGTAAACATGGGAGTACAAGCTGGCGGCTATGGGAAGACTGTAAACATGGGAGCACAGACTAGCGGCTATGGAAAGACTGTAAACATAGGAGTACAGGCTGGCTATGGGAAGACTGTAAATATGGGAGTACAGGCTGGCGGCTATGGGAAGACTGTAAACATGGGAGTACAGGCTGGCAGCTATGGGAAGACTGTAAACATGGGAGTACAGGCTGGCTATGGGAAGACTGTAAACATGGGAGTACAGGCTGGCGGCTATGGGAAGACTGTAAACATGGGAGTACAGGCTGGCGGCTATGGGAAGACTGTAAACATGGGAGTTCAGGCTGGCGGCTATGGGAAGACTGTAAACATGGTAGTTCAGGCTGGCAGCTATGGGAAGACTGTAAACATGGGAGGACAGACTAGCGGCTATGGGAAGACTGTAAACATGGGAGTACAGGCTGGCGGCTATGGGAAGACTGTAAACATGGGAGTACAGGCTGGCGGCTATGGGAAGACTGTAAACATGGGAGGACAGACTAGCGGCTATGGGAAGACTGTAAACATGGTAGTTCAGGCTGGCGGCTATGGGAAGACTGTAAACATGGGAGTACAGGCTGGCGGCTTTGGGAAGACTGTAAACATGGGAGCACAGACTAGCGGCTATGGGAAGACTGTAAACATGGGAGTTCAGGCTGGCGGCTATGGGAAGACTGTAAACATGGGAGTACAAGCTGGCGGCTATGGGAAGACTGTAAACATGGGAATACAGGCTGGCGGCTATGGGAAGACTGTAAACATGGAAGTACAGGGTGGCGGCTATGGGAAGACTGTAAACATGGGAGTACAGGCTGGCGGCTATGGGAAGACTGTAAACATGGTAGTTCAGGCTGGCGGCTATGGGAAGACTGTAAACATGGGAGTACAGGCTGGCGGCTATGGGAAGACTTAACATGGGAGTACAGGCTGGCTATGGGAAGACTGTAAACATGGGAGTACAGGCTGGCTATGGGAAGACTGTAAACATGGGAGGACAGGCTGGCTATGGGAAGACTGTAAACATGGGAGGACAGGCTGGCTATGGGAAAACTGTAAACATGGGAGTACAGGCTGGCTATGGGAAGACTGTAAACATGGGAGTACAGGCTGGCGGCTATGGGAAGACTGTAAACATGGGAGTACAGGCTGGCGGCTATGGGAAGACTGTAAACATGGGAGCACAGGCTGGCGGCAATGGGAAGACTGTAATCATGGGAGTACAGGCTGGCGGCTATGGGAAGACTATTAACATGGGAGTACAGGCTGGCTATGGGAAGACTGTAAACATGGGAGTACAGGCTGGCTATGGGAAGACTGTAAACATGGGAGGACAGGCTGGCTATGGGAAGACTGTAAACATGGGAGGACAGGCTGGCTATGGGAAGACTGTAAACATGGGAGTACAGGCTGGCTATGGGAAGACTGTAAACATGGGAGGACAGGCTGGCTATGGGAAGACTGTAAACACCAGAGAAAGCGTTATTATTCCAGCAGTTAGGACGCCAGACAAGGATGGAATCGATATTTGCACTGACTTTGAGTACAGAGACACGTCACTAAGGAAATCAATGGAGACTGTCTTACGTGTCACTGAGTACATCATGATTCACTGAGTTCCTCGTGACTGTCGTCATGATTCACTGAGTTCATCATGACTGTCATTGAGTTCATCATGACTGTCACTGAGTTTGTCGTCATTATGAGCTCTGATACAGACATGTCGAGACTGAGAACATGGACATTTGTGAAGAGTGGAAGAAGAAATGCCAGCACTCAATGTGTCTGTCTGGCAGGTCGCTCAATGTGTCTGTCTGGCAGGTCGCCCAGCTGATGTGCAGTACCAGCCTGGAGAAAGCATCTGCGCCGAATAACAACAGACGCCGTGGGTAAATATAGAGAATGTCGCAACACAGACGAACGAACATCATTTTATTATTGAGAGAAAGAGACAGACATAAAGAGAGAAAGAGGCGCAAGAGAGAGAGAGAGAGAGAGGGGGGGTGGTGAACAGGGGAGGTGAGTACAGGATATAATGAAACTCAAAGAACAAGTGTCGGCAGACTATAAAATATGAAACATACTGTTGACAAAACAAGGAACACAAATCTGAGTCAGACAAAGACAAGGCTGTGAACTTGGCAGAAATCAGACCAAGAAGTCTGTTAATGAAAACATTCTGGCGTGTTTATTCACTGCCAGGTGGCACAGGAGATGTTCCATTTGTGTTTCAGAAATCGATGGGATCAAACGTGGGCAACATCTTGTGGGAGACACGGGCGTCGTTGGGGCGCAGAGAATGACCGCTGATTGATGTGATTAGTTACCAGCGCCTGGAGACAGTGTCAGCGGGTTCAACCGGTGACATTAGATGCAAGGACAGTGTCTGCAGATTGTTTACATGTTGTCAGTTGAAAACATACAGTTACTTCCACTGTTATTCATGTAGCCGTATCCATTCTGTTTGATCGTTTTCATGTTATTGTCTCATTCATGTAGCCGTTTCCATACTGTTTCATCGTTTTCATGTTATTGTCTCATTCATGTAGCCGTTTCCATACTGTTTGGTCGTTTTCATGTTATTGTCTCATTCATGTAGCCGTTTCCATACTTTTTGATCGTTTTCATGTTATTGTCTCATTCATGTAGCCGTTTCCATACTTTTTGATCGTTTTCATGTTATTGTCCCATTCATGTAGCCGTTTCCATACTGTTTGATCGTTTTCATGTTATTGTCCCATTCATGTCTCATATCGCTGCTGCAGCGAGTGTGAGTAACCACCCCAGACTTTCATACTGTATCAACAACTAACACAGCTGTCAATGGAGACAAGCCGGTGAGCACACCAGATCTTCATACTCAATCAACAATTAACACAGCTGCTAATGGAGGCACGCCGGTGAGCACACCAGATCTTCATACTCTATCAACAATTAACACAGCTGCTAATGGAGATAAGCCGATGAGAACACCAGACTTTCATAAACGCCCAGACATGTTGACCAAGGCATTAAAAGAATGAAATATAGTCAGAGTCAGTTAGGGAAGATAAACAGATTGCAAGAGTGACAGACAGTGAGATAGAGTGCTTTAGGGAAGATGAACAGATTACAAGAGTGACAGACAGTGAGATAGAGTGCTTTAGGGAAGATGAACAGTTGCAAGAGTGACAGACACTGAGATAGAGTGCTTTAGGGAAGATGAACAGATTACAAGAGTGACAGACAGTGAGATAGAGTGCTTTAGGGAAGATGAACAGTTACACGAGTGACAAACAGTGAGCTATAGTCCGTTTGGAAAGATGAACTGTTGGAAGAGTTACCGACAGTGACACAGTCTGTGAGGACAAACGTATAGCTACAAAAGTGGCAGGTAATGACGCAGTCTGTGAGGACAAACGTATAACTACAAAAGTGGCAGACAATGACACAGTCTGTGAGGACAAACGTATAACTACAAAGGTGGCAGACAATGACACAGTCTGTAAGGACGAACGTATAACTACAAAAGTGGCAGACAATGACACAGTCTGTGAGGACAAACGTATAACTACAAAAGTGGCAGACAATGACACAGTCTGTGAGGACAAACGTATAGCTACATGAGTGCCAGACAGTGACACAGTCTGTGAAGACAAACGTATAGCTACAAAAGTGGCAGACAATGACACAGTCTGTGAAGACAAACGTATAGCTACAAGAGTGCCAGACAGTGACACAGTCTGTGAAGACAAACGAATAGCTACAAGAGTGGCAGACAATGACACAGTCTGTGAGGACAACCGTATAACTACAAAATGGCAGACAATGACACAGTCTGTGAGGACAAACGTATAGCTACAAAAGTGGCAGACAATGACACAGTCTGTGAGGACAGACGTATAGCTACAAAAGTGGCAGGTAATGAGTCTGTGAGGACAAACGTATAACTACAAAAGTGGCAGACAATGACACAGTCTGTGAGGACAAACGTATAGCTACAAAAGTGGCAGGTAATGACACAGTGTGTGAGGACAAACGTATAACTACAAGAGTGGCAGGCAATGACAAAGTGTGTGAGGACAGACGTATAGCTACAAAAGTGGCAGGTAATGACACAGTCTGTGAGGACAAACGTATAACTACAAAAGTGGCAGGCAATGACAAAGTGTGTGAGGACAAACGTATAGCTACAAAAGTGGCAGGTAATGACACAGTCTGTGAGGACAGACGTATAACTACAAAAGTGGCAGGCAATGACAAAGTGTGTGAGGACAGACGTATAGCTACAAAAGTGGCAGGTAATGACACAGTCTGTGAGGACAAACGTATAACTACAAAAGTGGCAGGCAATGACACAGTCTGTGAGGACAGACGTATAGCTACAAAAGTGGCAGGTAATGAGTCTGTGAGGACAAACGTATAACTACAAAAGTGGCAGACAATGACACAGTCTGTGAGGACAAACGTATAGCTACAAAAGTGGCAGGTAATGACAGTCTGTGAGGACAAACGTATAACTACAAAAGTGGCAGGCAATGACACAGTCTGTGAGGACAAACGTATAACTACAAAAGTGGCAGGTAATGACACAGTGTGTGAGGACAAACGTATAACTACAAAAGTGGCAGGTAATGACACAGTGTGTGAGGACAAACGTATAACTACAAGAGTGGCAGGCAATGACACAGTCTGTGAGGACAAACGTATAGCTACAAAAGTGGCAGGTAATGACAGTCTGTGAGGACAAACGTATAACTACAAAAGTGGCAGGCAATGACACAGTCTGTGAGGACAAACGTATAACTACAAAAGTGGCAGACAATGACACAGTGTGTGAGGACAAACGTATAACTACAAGAGTGGCTGGCAGTGAGGCAGTCGGTCAAGGAAGACGCCCAATGTGGACCTTGTAACGGCCTCCAACAGGTACCTAAGGCCGGTCAGCAGCATTGATCCGGCCAGGCGGAGACGTTAACTCCACGAGCCACTGTTTGCGGGAGAGCCGGGCTGCACGTGTCCACACAAATAGAGCAGATCCGGACAGGAAATCGATGATTAGAGCCAGCTTCGATTTACGTAATACACAATAGTTCATTGTATGGGTGAAAGCTACAAGTACTCGCACGGCGCACGTTCAGCGCAGATTACTTCACATGCGTGCGCGCGTATGTGTGCCTGTGCGCGCGGGCCTTCTCTGGGACTTTATCGTGTTAACTCTGAAGATGCCATGACAGAAAAATAATGGAATGGTAGGATGGGAGCCAATAGAGAATGCATTAGGACAATTAAGATGGCAGACGATAGGGCTCTAGTAGAAGACACGCCAGAAAGCGATGACTGAATTTAAATATTGGCTGTCAGATCAACTATCTGGTCACCATCAATCAGCAAGTACTTTACAGAACGTCGCTCTCCATACGGCACGCCTGAAAGTATCTTTTTCCCTAGTCAGCTCTCCAACCCTATGTGCTTTTAATGCCAATGCTTCTTCAATGTCGGTATCCATCTTTGAGGTGGTCGACCCCTGCCTCGCTTTCCACAAAGTGCACCCTCTGTACCGTCTGTTCCAAGCCATAGTAACGTTTGATGTGGTCAAAATACGTCAACTTTCGTGACAGAATGCTGTTTATGAGCCAGTTCTCCTTGATGTTCAACTCATTTAGACTATCGATGTTTTTCCTCTTCTTAATCCGTGGTATTCTAAGAATTTTTCTGTAACATTTTAATTCAAAATATCCAATCTTTTCCCTCAGTGACTGAGTGAGAGTCCAGGACTCACAACCGTAAGTTGCCACAGAACAAATGCATGATCTCAAGATTGTTTCTTCAACCAATTGACTAGCGCTTTGCCATAGGTTCTTCATGCTATTTAATCTCTGCATTGTTAATGCAAGTCTTCTTCTGACTTCTCTCTAGCTGTCATCACTGTATTCAAAATCTGTTACATTTTCTATTTCTTCTATTTCGATTGTGATATGTGGTTTGTGTGCTGTATTTACTAAAAACATATTTTTTATTTTTTTTTATTTTCTTTTAATTTAGTAAAAGGTTCACTTCTTCACTGTGCTTTAGACAGCCGGAATTAATTTTTCTAAACCTTGTACACTGTTGGAAAGGAGAACTGTGTCGTCTGCATATCTGAGTTCTGGATTATATATTTACCTCAAATGTTTAGTGGATCAAAGCTCTTACATGCTTTATCGATAATTCCGTTTCTCATAACATTTTCAGCATACATTTAAAAGAGGGAAGGAAAAAGAATGCAACCCTGTCTCACTCCTTTCTGCACTTCATACCATTCTGTTGCTTCACCAGCTACTCTGACCGCTGCTTGTTGTTCACGACAAAGAGATTCCATCAACTGCACCAGATATATTGGACATCCCATGCCTCTCATTACATGCCACAGTTTATGTTGTTGCACACAGTCAAATGCCTTGCGGTAGTCTATGAAACAGGTATGAAGATCTATTTTGTATTCACTATACTACTCTAGGATTAATGTTTCATACTGAAAATAGTCTCTCGTTCCTCTGCCACGTCTTAAACCCGTTTGTGTTTCTTGTAGTTCATATTCCAATTTATTCTCAATCCTGCTCAGAATGATATGAAAAAAGATTTTGCTGGCATAACTATTCAGGAGCAGAATATAGACTGATCTTGTCAACGCTTTGATCCAGTCAGCACTGTTCCAGAGACATTGTGCATGGTTTCGAATGACGCTGGCTTCTCCTCCAGCCTGAACTAACTCTGCTGGTAAATCGTCACATCCTGGAGATTTGCACGATTTCAAGTTATTTATTGCTATTCTTACCTCCTCTAATAGAGGACATTGTTGACTGATGAGAGGACACGTTGAAGAGAGGACACCGTTGAAGAGAGGACACCGTTGAAGAGAGGACACCGTTGACTGACGAGAGGACACCGTTGACTGATGAGAGGACACCGTTGACTGATGAGAGGACACTGTTGACTGATGAGAGGACACCTTTGACTGATGAGAGGACACCGTTGACTGATGAGAGGACACCGTTGACTGATGAGAGGACACCTTTGACAGATGAGAGGACACCGTTGACTGATGAGAGGACACTGTTGACAGATGAGAGGACACTGTTTACTGATGAGAGTACACCTTTGACAGATGAGAGGACACCGTTGACAGATGACAGGACACCGTTGACTGATGAGAGTACACCTTTGACAGATGAGAGGACACCGTTGACTGATGAGAGGACACTGTTGACAGATGAGAGGACACTGTTTACTGATGAGAGTACACCTTTGACAGATGAGAGGACACCGTTGACAGATGACAGGACACCGTTGACTG
Organism: Candidula unifasciata; assembly: GCA_905116865.2. NCBI lineage: Eukaryota > Metazoa > Mollusca > Gastropoda > Stylommatophora > Geomitridae > Candidula > Candidula unifasciata. The sequence continues at coordinate 33,130 of CAJHNH020001251.1, read as the reverse complement.
ATAAGAGCACACTGTTGACTGATTAGAGGACACCGTTGACTGATGACAGGACACAGTTGACAGATAACAGGACACCGTTGACAGATGAGAGGACACTGTTGACAGATGAGAGGACACTGTTGACAGATGAGAGGACACTGTTTACTGATGAGAGTACACCTTTGACAGATGAGAGGACACCGTTGACAGATGACAGGACACTGTTGACTGACGAGAGGACTGTTGACAAATGAGAGGACACTGTTGACTGATGAGAGGACACTGTTGACAAATGAGAGGACACTGTTGACTGATGAGAGGACACTGTTGACTGATGAGAGGACACTGTTGACTGATGAGAGGACACCATTGACAGATGACAGGACACAGTTGACAGATGACAGGACACCGTTGACAGATGACAGGACACAGTTGACAGATGACAGGACACCGTTGATAGATGACAGGACACTGTTGACTGACGAGAGGACTGTTGACAGATGAGAGGACACTGTTGACTGATGAGAGGACACTGTTGACAAATGAGAGGACACTGTTGACAGATGAGAGGACACTGTTGACAGATGACAGGACACAGTTGACAGATGACAGGACACCGTTGATAGATGACAGGACACTGTTGACTGACGAGAGGACTGTTGACAGATGAGAGGACACTGTTGACTGATGAGAGGACACTGTTGACAAATGAGAGGACACTGTTGACAGATGAGAGGACAACGTTGACTGATGAGAGGACACTGTTGACTGATGAGAGGACACTGTTGACAGATGAGAGGACACTACTGACTGATGAGAGGACACTGTTGACTGATGAGAGGACACTGTGGACAGATGAGAGGACACTGTTGACTGATGAGAGGACACTGTTGACAGATGAGAGGACACTGTTGACTGATGAGAGGACACTGTTGACAGATGAGAGGACACCGTTGACAGATGAGAGGACACTGTTGACAGATGAGAGGACACTGTTGACTGATGAGAGGACACTGTTGACTGATGAGAGGACACTGTTGACAGATGAGAGGACACTGTTGACTGATGAGAGGACACTGTTGACAGATGAGAGGACACCGTTGACAGATGAGAGGACACTGTTGACAGGTGATAGGACACCGTTGACAGATGAGAGGACGCCGTTGACACATGAAAGGACACCGTTGACAAATGAGAGGACACCGTTGACTGATGAGAGGACACCATTAACAGATAAGAAGACATCGTTGACAGATATGAGGACACCGTTGACTGATGAGAGGACACCGTTGACAGTTCAGAGGAAACTGTTGACAGATGAGAGGACACAGTTGACAGATGAGTGGACACTGTTGACTGATGAGAGGACACCGTTGACAGATGAGAGGACACTGTTGACTGATGAGAAGACACTGTTGACAGGTGATAGGACACCGTTGACAGATGAGAGGACACCGTTGACACATGAAAGGACACCGTTGACAGATGAGAGGACACCGTTGACTGATGAGAGGACACCGTTGACTGATGAGAGGACACCGTTGACAGTTCAGAGGAAACTGTTGACAGATGAGAGGACACAGTTGACGGATGAGAGGTTACAGTTGACAGATGAGAGGACACTATTGACTGATGAGAGGACACCGTTAACAGATAAGAGGACGCCGCTGACTGATGAGAGGACACCGTTGACTGATCAGAGGGCACCGTTGACTGATGAGAGGGCACTGTTATCATCCCTAAAAGCCAAAGTGTCTGATTAATGTCTGCCAGTGTCTCTCTGTAAAAGTCGAACACCTGTCCGATGAACGAACCGTAAACTTTTCACTCTGATCTGTCCATAATAAAATAGTCGTCTTGTGCTGGGGCTGGTGGTTTCCTGATCGATTTAATGATTCTTTTCTTTTGGTGGTATGTGACTGGTACATCCGGCTGCTCTTTTGTCACACCTTCCCCTGCCAGTTGATCAGCTTTCTCATTTCCAGGCACACCACAATGTGATGGTATCCACTGCATTACGACTTTTTGCTGAAGGCTGAGTTGTGTCAGTAGTGTTTGCAGTTCTGGTAGTTTCCTAGACTGGAGTGCTTCAAGTACTGATTTTGCATCTGTCAGCATTACCACATACTGGGAGCCAAGATTGGTATTTAGCAGTTTCTCTGTAGCTATCTTGATAGCCTAGGTTTCTGCTTCATAGTTATGGCAGTACTTCCCGGTTGGTACGCTAGACTTATCCCTAGTACCATCTGGGAATTCTATGTACACTCCAGCACCACCATTTATAACTGCACTTTTTGCACTTTCATCATCATCATCATTATCACTATAACAGCGAGAAAACTTCAACGGAAAATTATTGAAGAACAACTTAAAACAGCATGAGAACTTCAAAATAAAATTATTGAAGTACAGCATAAAAACGTCGACGTAAAATTATTGAAAATTAAAATTATCTGACAGGGCCATCTTGATACTTACAGAGGTTTACATAGCGGGAATTACCACACCAATACAAGCCGGGCCACCAAAAAACTAGATTCAGACTGACAGACAGACAGAACCACACAGAAACAGACAGAGACAAACAGAGAAACAGAGACAAACAGAGAAACAGACAGAGACAAACAGAGAAACAGACAGAAATCGTGTTATCCTTTACACTGATTGTGAATGCAAGCATTAAAAAATTCAAGAAAACATGTAACTGATAGGGATGAGTAGGACAAGCGAGTGAGTTAGTGGGTGGGTGAGTTAGAGGATCAATGGGTCAATGAGCTCAGTGGGTGGGTGAGTTAGCGGATCAATGGGTCAATGAGCTCAGTGGGTGGGTGAGTTAGAGGATCAGTGGGTCAATGAGCTCAGTGGGTGGGTGAGTTAGAGGATCAGTGGGTCAATGAGCTCAGTGGGTGGGTGAGTTAGCGGATCAATGGGTCAATGAGCTCAGTGGGTGGGTGAGTTAGAGGATAAGTGGGTCAATGAGCTCAGTGGGTGGGTGAGTTAGAGGATAAGTGGGTCACTGAGCTTAGTGGGTGGGTGAGTTAGAGGATAAGTGGGTCAATGAGCTCAGTGTGTGGGTAAGTTAGAGGATCAATGGGTCACTGAGCTCAGTGGGTGGGTGAGTTAGCGGATCAGTGGGTCAATGAGCTCAGTGGGTGGGTGAGTTAGCGGATCAGTGGGTCAATGATCTCAGTAGGTGGGTGAGTTAGCGGATAAGTGGGTCACTGATCTTAGTGGGTGGGTGAGTTAGAGGATCAGTGGGTCAGTCAGCTTAGTGGGTGGGTTAGAGGATCAATGGGTCAGTGAGCTCAGTGGGTGGGTGAGTTAGAGGGTCAGTGTCTCAGTCAGCTCAGTGGGTGGGTGAGTTAGCGGATCAGTGGGTCAGTCAGCTCAGTGGGTGGGTGAGTTAGCGGATCAGTGGGTCAATGAGCTCAGTGGGTGGGTGAGTTAGCGGATCAGTGGGTCAATGAGCTCAGTGGGTGGGTGAGTTAGCGGATAAGTGGGTCACTGAGCTCAGTGGGTGGGTGAGTTAGAGGATCAGTGGGTGAGTCAGCTTAGTGGGTGGGTGAGTTAGCGGATCAGTGGGTCAATGAGCTCAGTGGGTGGGTGAGTTAGCGGATCAATGGGTCAATGAGCTCAGTGGGTGGGTGTGTTAGCGGATCAGTGGGTCAATGAGCTCAGTGGGTGGGCGAGTTAGCGGATCAGTGGGTCAATGAGCTCAGTGGGTGAGTTAGCGGATCAGTTGGTCAATGAGCTCAGTGGGTGGGTGAGTTAGCGGATCAGTTGGTCAGTGAGCTCAGTGGGTGGGTGTGTTAGCGGATCAGTTGGTCAGTGAGCTCAGTGGGTGGGTGAGTTAGCGGATAAGTGGGTCAATGAGCTCAGTGGGTGGGTGAGTTAGCGGATCAGTGGGTCAATGAGCTCAGTGGGTGGGTGAGTTAGAGGATCAGTGGGTCAGTCAGCTCAGTGGGTGGGTGAGTTAGCGGATCAGTTGGTCAGTCAGCTCAGTGGGTGGGTTGGTCAGTAAAGATAACAGACATGGGAAGGGAAGTAAAAGATCCCTAAAGAGGGTTACTATAATCAGTAGAGTGTCCTCCCTAGAAATCACAGAGCAAAGGAGCTGCCGGAACTCCACGACAGAAACAATGCATGTGTCCGTCAGTCACCAGGAACTGTTTTAACCTGATGAATGAGCGTCAGATGTTCCCAACTAAGTTACTTACGCGGTACGTGCACCACAGCCAGAACAACTGACACTAGCTGAGAAATAACTTCACACTGTTGTAATCCTGATTGCCTACACCTACAGAATCCTGGCTTCGCCCTCTGATACAGTCCAGTTATAGAGACATAAAGGCTCTAGAATACGCCAGCACTGAACGCGGAAACACAACATATCACAAGTGTATGTTCTCTAGTCGGCACGTACTTGAAACACAACATATCACAAGTGTATGTTCTCTAGTCGGCACGTACTTGCTAATACAGGCTAATCTGGGGACCAGAGAACGGGGCCCTATTGCCTTATCTACATGTGTATGAATGCCAATATCTAGACACGAATGGAGTCTGATAAACTGTAACGTTGCACTCGTGTCCTAATACCTAGTGCATAGACTTGTTGAATCGTGCCAACTGTGTGTACACAAGGGGTGGTACCATCCCGCCTGTAGCTGCATTCGGGTAGTGTCTTCATGTAAGCAAGGTCTTCTTTCTGTACGAGTGTTTGTAGAAAAGTCCCTTCAGAGAGACAGACTATAAATAAGCAAGGTCTTCTTTCTGTACGAGTGTTTGTAGAAAAGTCCCTTCAGAGAGACAGACTATAAATAAGCAAGGTCTTCTTTCTATACGAAAATATGTAGAAAAGTCCCTTCAGAGAGACAGACTATAAATAAGCAAGGTCTTCTTTCTGTACGAGTGTTTGTAGAAAAGTCCCTTCAGAGAGACAGACTATAAATAAGCAAGGTCTTCTTTCTATACGAAAATATGTAGAAAAGTCCCTTCAGAGAGACAGACTATAAATAAGCAAGGTCTTCTTTCTGTACGAAAATATGTAGAAAAGTCCCTTCAGGGAGACAGACTATAAATAAGCAAGGTCTTCTTTCTATACGAAAATATGTAGAAAAGTCCCTTCAGAGAGACAGACTATAAATAAGCAAGGTCTTCTTTCTGTACGAAAATATGTAGAAAAGTCCCTTCAGGGAGACAGACTATAAATAAGCAAGGTCTTCTTTCTGTACGAAAATATGTAGAAAAGTCCCTTCAGAGAGACAGACTATAAATAAGCAAGGTCTTCTTTCTGTACGAAAATATGTAGAAAAGTCCCTTCAGAGAGACAGACTATAAATAAGCAAGGTCTTCTTTCTGTACGAAAAAATATGTAGAAAAGTCCCTTCAGAGAGACAGACTATAAATAAGCAAGGTCTTCTTTCTGTACGAAAATATGTAGAAAAGTCCCTTCAGAGAGACAGACTATAAATAAGCAAGGTCTTCTTTCTGTACGAAAATATGTAGAAAAGTCCCTTCAGAGAGACAGACTATAAATAAGCAAGGTCTTCTTTCTGTACGAAAATATGTAGAAAAGTCCCTTCAGAGAGACAGACTATAAATAAGCAAGGTCTTCTTTCTGTACGAAAATATGTAGAAAAGTCCCTTCAGGGAGACAGACTATAAATAAGCAAGGTCTTCTTTCTATACGAAAATATGTAGAAAAGTCCCTTCAGAGAGACAGACTATAAATAAGCAAGGTCTTCTTTCTATACGAAAATATGTAGAAAAGTCCCTTCAGAGAGACAGACTATAAATAAGCAAGGTCTTCTTTCTGTACGAAAATATGTAGAAAAGTCCCTTCAGGGAGACAGACTATAAATAAGCAAGGTCTTCTTTCTGTACGAAAATATGTAGAAAAGTCCCTTCAGGGAGACAGACTATAAATAAGCAAGGTCTTCTTTCTGTACGAGTGTTTGTAGGAAAGTCCCTTCAGGGAGACAGACTATAAATAAGCAAGGTCTTCTTTCTGTACGAGTGTTTGTAGGAAAGTCCCTTCAGAGAGACAGACTATAAATAAGCAAGGTCTTCTTTCTGTACGAGTGTTTGTAGGAAAGTCCCTTCAGGGAGACAGACTATAAATAAGCAAGGTCTTCTTTCTGTACGAGTGTTTGTAGGAAAGTCCCTTCAGAGAGACAGACTATAAATAAGCAAGGTCTTCTTTCTGTACGAAAATATGTAGAAAAGTCCCTTCAGAGAGACAGACTATAAATAAGCAAGGTCTTCTTTCTATACGAAAATATGTAGAAAAGTCCCTTCAGGGAGACAGACTATAAATAAGCAAGGTCTTCTTTCTATACGAAAATATGTAGAAAAGTCCCTTCAGGGAGACAGACTATAAATAAGCAAGGTCTTCTTTCTATACGAAAATATGTAGAAAAGTCCCTTCAGGGAGACAGACTATAAATAAGCAAGGTCTTCTTTCTATACGAAAATATGTAGAAAAGTCCCTTCAGGGAGACAGACTATAAATAAGCAAGGTCTTCTTTCTGTACGAAAATATGTAGAAAAGTCCCTTCAGAGAGACAGACTATAAATAAGCAAGGTCTTCTTTCTGTACGAAAATATGTAGAAAAGTCCCTTCAGGGAGACAGACTATAAATAAGCAAGGTCTTCTTTCTGTACGAAAATATGTAGAAAAGTCCCTTCAGAGAGACAGACTATAAATAAGCAAGGTCTTCTTTCTGTACGAAAATATGTAGAAAAGTCCCTTCAGGGAGACAGACTATAAATAAGCAAGGTCTTCTTTCTGTACGAAAATATGTAGAAAAGTCCCTTCAGAGAGACAGACTATAAATAAGCAAGGTCTTCTTTCTGTACGAAAATATGTAGAAAAGTCCCTTCAGGGAGACAGACTATAAATAAGCAAGGTCTTCTTTCTGTACGAAAATATGTAGAAAAGTCCCTTCAGGGAGACAGACTATAAATAAGCAAGGTCTTCTTTCTGTACGAAAATATGTAGAAAAGTCCCTTCAGGGAGACAGACTATAAATAAGCAAGGTCTTCTTTCTGTACGAAAATATGTAGAAAAGTCCCTTCAGGGAGACAGACTATAAATAAGCAAGGTCTTCTTTCTGTACGAAAATATGTAGAAAAGTCCCTTCAGGGAGACAGACTATAAATAAGCAAGGTCTTCTTTCTATACGAAAATATGTAGAAAAGTCCCTTCAGGGAGACAGACTATAAATAAGCAAGGTCTTCTTTCTATACGAAAATATGTAGAAAAGTCCCTTCAGGGAGACAGACTACAAATAAGCAAGGTCTTTTTTCTATACGAGTGTACGCGGAAGAGTCCCATCAGACAGACAGACTACAAATCAGCAAGGGCTTCTATATAAGTGCAGGTAAGAAAGTCCCATTAGGGAGACAGACTACAAATAAGCAAGGTCTTCTTTCTATACGAGTGTTTGTAGGAAAGTCCCATTAGCCAGACAGACTACAAATAAGCAAGGTCTTCTTTCTATACGAGTGTTTGTAGGAAAGTCCCATTAGCCAGACAGACTACAAATAAGCAAGGTCTTCTTTCTATACGAGTGTTTGTAGGAAAGTCCCATTAGCCAGACAGACTACAAATAAGCAAGGTCTTCTTTCTATACGAGTGTTTGTAGGAAAGTCCCATTAGCCAGACAGACTACAAATCAGCAAGGTCTTCTTTCTATACGAGTGTTTGTAGGAAAGTCCCATTAGCCAGACAGACTACAAATCAGCAAGGTCTTCTTTCTATACGAGTGTTTGTAGGAAAGTCCCATTAGCCAGACAGACTACAAATAAGCAAGGTCTTCTTTCTATACGAGTGTTTGTAAGAAAGTCCCATTAGCCAGACAGACTACCAATAAGCCTTCTTTCTATACGAGTGTTTGTAGGAAAGTCCCATTAGCCAGACTACAAATAAGCAAGGTCTTCTTTCTATACGAGTGTTTGTAGGAAAGTCCCATTAGCCAGACAGACTACAAATAAGCAAGGTCTTCTTTCTATACGAGTGTTTGTAGGAAAGTCCCATTAGCCAGACAGACTACAAATAAGCAAGGTCTTCTTTCTATACGAGTGTTTGTAGGAAAGTCCCATTAGCCAGACAGACTACAAATAAGCAAGGTCTTCTTTCTATACGAGTGTTTGTAGGAAAGTCCCATTAGCCAGACAGACTGTTTGTACAAATAAGCACAGGTCTTCTTCTTTCTATACGAGTGTTTGTAGGAAAGTCCCATTAGCCAGACAGACTACAAATAAGCAAGGTCTTCTTTCTATACGAGTGTTTGTAGGAAAGTCCCATTAGCCAGACAGACTACAAATAAGCAAGGTCTTCTTTCTATACGAGTGTTTGTAGGAAAGTCCCATTAGCCAGACAGACTACAAATAAGCAAGGTCTTCTTTCTATACGAGTGTTTGTAGGAAAGTCCCATTAGCCAGACAGACTACAAATAAGCAAGGTCTTCTTTCTATACGAGTGTTTGTAGGAAAGTCCCATTAGCCAGACAGACTACAAATAAGCAAGGTCTTCTTTCTATACGAGTGTTTGTAGGAAAGTCCCATTAGCCAGACAGACTACAAATAAGCAAGGTCTTCTTTCTATACGAGTGTTTGTAGGAAAGTCCCATTAGCCCAGAGGTCTTAAATACGAGCCAAGGTCTTCCATTTCCAGAAGACTACGAGTGTTTTTCTAGGAAAAGTACCAGACAGACTACAAATAAGCAAGGTCTTCTTTCTATACGAGTGTTTGTAGGAAAGTCCCATTAGCCAGACAGACTACAAATCAGCAAGGTCTTCTTTCTATACGAGTGTTTGTAGGAAAGTCCCATTAGCCAGACAGACTACAAATCAGCAAGGTCTTCTTTCTATACGAGTGTTTGTAGGAAAGTCCCATTAGCCAGACAGACTACAAATCAGCAAGGTCTTCTTTCTATACGAGTGTTTGTAGGAAAGTCCCATTAGCCAGACAGACTACAAATCAGCAAGGTCTTCTTTCTATACGAGTGTTTGTAGGAAAGTCCCATTAGCCAGACAGACTACAAATCAGCAAGGTACTTCTTTCTATACGTAGGAAAGTCCCCATTAGCCAGACAGACTACAAATAAGTCCTTTCTATACGATGTTTGTAGCCCATTAGCCAGACAGACTACAAATCAGCAAGGTCTTCTTTCTATACGAGTGTTTGTAGGAAAGTCCCATTAGCCAGACAGACTACAAATCAGCAAGGTCTTCTTTCTATACGAGTGTTTGTAGGAAAGTCCCATTAGCCAGACAGACTACAAATAAGCAAGGTCTTCTTTCTATACGAGTGTTTGTAGGAAAGTCCCATTAGCCAGACAGACTACAAATAAGCAAGGTCTTCTTTCTATACGAGTGTTTGTAGGAAAGTCCCATTAGCCAGACAGACTACAAATAAGCAAGGTCTTCTTTCTATACGAGTGTTTGTAGGAAAGTCCCATTAGCCAGACAGACTACAAATAAGCAAGGTCTTCTTTCTATACGAGTGTTTGTAGGAAAGTCCCATTAGCCAGACAGACTACAAATAAGCAAGGTCTTCTTTCTATACGAGTGTTTGTAGGAAAGTCCCATTAGCCAGACAGACTACAAATCAGCAAGGTCTTCTTTCTATACGAGTGTTTGTAAGAAAGTCCCATTAGCCAGACAGACTACAAATAAGCAAGGTCTTCTTTCTATACGAGTGTTTGTAGGAAAGTCCCATTAGCCAGACAGACTACAAATAAGCAAGGTCTTCTTTCTATACGAGTGTTTGTAGGAAAGTCCCATTAGCCAGACAGACTACAAATCAGCAAGGTCTTCTTTCTATACGAGTGTTTGTAGGAAAGTCCCATTACGAGCCAGACAGACTACAAATCAGCAAGGTCTTCTTTCTATACGAGTGTTTATACGTAGGAAAGTCCCATTAGCCAGACAGACTACAAATAAGCAAGGTCTTCTTCTCTATACGAGTGTTTGTAAGAAAGTCCCATTAGCCAGACAGACTACAAATAAGCAAGGTCTTCTTTCTATACGAGTGTTTGTAGGAAAGTCCCATTAGCCAGACAGACTACAAATAAGCAAGGTCTTCTTTCTATACGAGTGTTTGTAGGAAAGTCCCATTAGCCAGACAGACTACAAATAAGCAAGGTCTTCTTTCTATACGAGTGTTTGTAGGAAAGTCCCATTAGCCATACGACAGAGACAGACTACAAATAAGCAAGGTCTTCTTTCTATACGAGTGTTTTAGGAAAGTCCCATTAGCCAGACAGACTACAAATAAGCAAGGTCTTCTTTCTATACGAGTGTTTGTAGGAAAGTCCCATTAGCCAGACAGACTACAAATAAGCAAGGTCTTCTTTCTATACGAGTGTTTGTAGGAAAGTCCCATTAGCCAGACAGACTACAAATAAGCAAGGTCTTCTTTCTATACGAGTGTTTGTAGGAAAGTCCCATTAGCCAGACAGACTACAAAATAAGCAAGGTCTTCTTTCTATACGAGTGTTTGTAGGAAAGTCCCATTAGCCAGACAGACTACAAATAAGCAAGGTCTTCTTTCTATACGAGTGTTTGTAGGAAAGTCCCATTAGCCAGACAGACTACAAATCAGCAAGTGCTACTATACGAGTGTAAGTGGGAAAGTCCCGTTAAGGCATACACTACAAATAAGTAATGTCAGTTCAAGTAAGGTTTTTATTGCTGCAGAAAGAGTGACTTCCCTTCCCATTCATGGCTCGTCGAGTCGCAGTTCCTCTCCTATTTTGCAGGGATGTTATGAAATGGCTTGGTTCGACATTCGCTCACCGTTTGTAATGTTTTCAGGAGGTTTTGTTGTTGTGTGGTTGAGGTGCCGCAGGCGCCTGTTTACAAGTAAGAAGTGCTGCAGGGGGAAGTGCAGCAGGCGTGACGATTCGTGAGTATCGACACTTGGATGTTTTTGTATTTCCACGTACGTTGGCAGTGGCCTTATACGAAATAGAGAAATCATTGACAAGGAATGTAGGAACAGACAAACTTCCAAGTTTACATCCTCCAGAACCGTGGCGCAGTTAGCAGAAGGTGAAAATAAGCATGCAAGTGAGCGGTGAGACCGCGAGAAAAGAAAAAAAAGGCGTTTAGAATAAGGAATACATGACACTCGGCAACACAGGAAAACGAGCGTTGAGAATAAGGAATACATGACACTCGGCAACACAGGAAAACGAGCGAACCAACCAAATTTTTTTTTTTCAAATGGTCACAAATTAGGCACGCAGGCCCTACAAACACCAATCTTTCACACAGCAGTTGTATTCTATCAATAAAGCATGTGATGTTCATGTAATAATAGGCATATTATAAATATCAAGTAAAATCAGAAGCATGAGTGGTAAAATGCACGCGGACGTTCGCGCGCACGCACACACACACCCACATACACACGCAGACCCATTCACTCACTTACACCCACAGACAGGCAACCAACAGAAACATACAACCGCACGTAGGCAACCAATAAACACATACTCCTACACACATCCACATACATATATCCATACACACATACACCCACAGACATCCACATACATATCCATACACACATACACCCACACACATCCACATACATATATCCATACACACATACATACACACATACATACGGACACGTATACATACATACGCACATACATACACACAAACAAACACTCACACATACATATACACACACATACACACACATACACACACATGCACACACATACATCATACACACACATACACAAACATACACACATATACACACATACATATACATATACACACACATACACACATACACACACATACATATACATATACACACACATACACACATGTACACAAATACATACACATACACATACATACACGCACGTACACATACATGCACACGCACGCACGCACACACGCACGCACACACCCACTCATACACGCACACACACTCACGTACATACCTACATGCATACATACATGCACGCACGCACGCACACAGACAGACAGACAGACAGTCATTCATTCATTCATTCAGACAGACAGACAGACAGACAGACAGACAGACAGACAGACAGACAGACAGACAGACAGACAGACAGACAGACAGACAGACAGACAGACAGACAGACAGACAGACAGACAGACAGACAGACAGACAGACAGACAGACAGACAGACAGACAGACAGACAGACAGACAGACAGACAGACAGACAGACAGACAGACAGACAGACAGACAGACAGACAGACAGACAGACAGACAGACAGACAGACAGACAGACAGAGGGAAGTTCCTCTCTTTCTGCGGCGAAAAACGTTACTTGTATCCTGCAGAAAGCACGCACAGACAGGATGTGAACACCACCCATCCGCTGAGATCGGTAGCTACCCACCCAACATTTACTGTTATCATCTTCGGTAGCAGTGGAGTATTAGAACTTGCTAGTACATCCGTAAACATAGTCATGACTGACTTGTGAGTAACCTCTCAATTACACTTACATGCAATAATAATGCTATCATTATAGACTAGACTTTACAGTACTTCGGACTAACAAAGTAATATTGCAGTTACAGCACATGTACTGTACAAACTAAAATACAACAATACTACAGTTACAGCACTTGTAGTGTAGAAACACAAACACAACAATACTACAGTTACAGCACCTGTACTGTACAAACACAACAACACTACAGTTACAGCACTTGTACTGTACAAACTCGTGCAACCACAACAATACTACAGTTACAGCACCTGTACTGTACAAACACAAACACAACAATACAACAGTTACAGCACTTGTACGGTACAAACTCAAACACAACAATATTACAGTTACAGCACCTGTACTGTTGAAACACAAACACAACAATACTACAGTTACAGCACCTGTACTGTACAAACTCAAACACAACAATACTACAGTTACAGCACTTGTACTGTACAAACTCAAACACAACAACACTACAGTTACAGCACCTGTACTGTATAAACACAAACACAACAATACTACAGTTACAGCACCTGTACTGTAGAAACTCAAACACAACAATACTACAGTTACAGCACTTGTACTGTACAAACTCAAACACAAAAATACTACAGTTACAGCACATGTACTGTACAAACACAAACACATCAACACTACAGTTACAGCACCTGTACTGTATAAACACAAACACAACAATACTACAGTTACAGCACCTGTACTGTAGAAACTCAAACACAACAATACTACAGTTACAGCACTTGTACTGTACAAACTCAAACACAAAAATACTACAGTTACAGCACATGTACTGTACAAACACAAACACATCAATACTACAGTTACAGCACCTGTACTGTACAAACTCGCACAAACACAACAATACTTCAGTTACAGAACTTGTACTGTACAAACTCAAAAAAAAATAAAAAAATACTACAGTTACAGCACATGTACTGTACAAAAACAAACACAGCAATACTACAGTTACAGCACTTGTACTGCATACACTTGGACTAATTAGATGCGATATAATTCGGGGAGCTGATATTTCTCTCCCATAACTGACACAACATACATTGTACGTGATTCATGTCTCACAGGGCTGCAGTAAACACGGGTGGTTGGGCTCGCTTGCTGCCTGTACACAGATAACATAGACACACAAACATGGGTTTGTTCACAATACTGCAACATGTTTCTGCTGGCAAGTAATGTCCGGAGTAAAACACTAGCAGACAGACGTTAGTGCGTGTACACGGACAGACAGACAGACAGACAGACAGACAGACAGACAGACAGACAGACAGACAGACAGACAGACAGACAGACAGACAGACAGACAGACAGACAGACAGACAGACAGAAACAAAAACTGATGTACCTACTCCCACAGAATGCTACTAATGGAGGACACAAACCTTGTAACAGTACACGTTTATCTATAGGCAGTGAGAGCTACCCACCAGGGAGGCAGCTGCAGACACCAGGGAGGTAGCCACAGACACCAGCGTGGCACCCACAGACACTAGGGTGGCACCCACAGACACTAGGGTGGCACCCACAGACACTAGGGTGGCACCCACATACACCAGGGAGGCACCCACAGACACCAGGGAGATAGCCACAGACACCAGGGAGGCACCCACAGACACCAGGGAGATAGCCACAGACACCAGGGAGATAGCCACAGACACCCGGGAGATAGCCACAGACACCAGGGAGATAGCCACAGACACCAGGGAGGCACCCACAGACACCATGGAGGCACCCACAGACACCAGGGAGATAGCCACAGACACCAGGGAGATAGCCACAGACACCAGGGAGATAGCCACAGACACCAGGGAGATAGCCACAGACATCAGGGAGATAGCCACAGACACCAAGGAGATAGCCACAGAACCAGGGAGGCACCCACAGACACCAGGGAGATAGCCACAGACACCAGGGAGATAGCCACAGACACCAGGGAGATAGCCACAGACACCAGGGAGATAGCCACAGACACCAGGGAGATAGCCACAGACACCAGGGAGATAGCCACAGACACCAGGGAGATAGCCACAGACACCAGGGAGATAGCCACAGACACCAGGGAGGCACCCACAGACACCAGGGAGGCACCCACAGACACCAGGGAGATAGCCACAGACACCAGGGAGATAGCCACAGACACCAGGGAGATAGCCACAGACACCAGGGAGATAGCCACAGACACCAGGGAGATAGCCACAGACACCAGGGAGATAGCCACAGACACCAGGGAGATAGCCACAGACACCATGGAGGCACCCACAGACACCAGGGAGATAGCCACAGACACCAGGGAGATAGCCACAGACACCAGGGAGATAGCCACAGACACCAGGGAGATAGCCACAGACATCAGGGAGATAGCCACAGACACCAAGGAGATAGCCACAGAACCAGGGAGGCACCCACAGACACCAGGGAGATAGCCACAGACACCAGGGAGATAGCCACAGACACCAGGGAGGCACCCACAGACACCAGGGAGATAGCCACAGACACCAGGGAGATAGCCACAGACACCAGGGAGGCACCCACAGACACCAGGGAGGCACCCACAGACACCAGGGAGGCACCCACAGACACCAGGGAGATAGCCACAGACACCAGGGAGGCATTCACGGACACCAGGGAGACACCCACAGACACCAGGGAGACACCCACAGACACCAGGGTGGCACCCACAGACACCAGAGAGACAGTCACAGACCAGGGAGGTACCCACACAAAGATCACTTCACTAAGTGATGACCCGAGGACTGGCTGCCTCACATCTGCGAGTTAAAGCTACATGTGTTCCGCCATAGGTAAACATGGGTAAAAGGGGGAGCTTACTCTCTAATAATTATTGGGCAGAGGTCAGAGGTCAGTGCACTCAAAGTGCCGCAGATTTTTGACTGTTTCGCCTGTCAGCATCATCATCATCATCGTTGTCATATGGTTCCAATATATGTCACATAGGGCTTGCAGTATATTCATCATTTTACCATCCTGAATCTGAATCTGGTTGTAGAAAACAAACATTTCAAGTTTAGTCATCTTTAAGCCTCCCGAAAGCCTGCAATATTAAGGACTGGTTCTTGGCAATCTTAACTTGAAATCATGTCTTTGTGGAAACAATGATTTCGCCTAAGGTTCGTTTCTCTGCTTCAATCATGTCAGTGTGGTCTGGCTTGGAGGGTTTTTGATTGGCTTTTTCTAGTTTTTGGGAGTGGACCAGACAGTGCTTAAAAGAACGGCCATTTTTTTTTTACCTGGGGCGGCCTGGAGCGGAAATGGGGAAGGGGGGGGGGGTCTCTTGTGAGTTTGGTGCTGGTGTTTTCTGCATAGGGCGTCTTCTGCAGGTACCTTTGGTCAGTGAGCTGGCTTCTTGGCTGTCTGGCTTCTCGGTTGGCAACTTTTTGGTCGGCTGTTTCCTGCGTTTTGAGAAGGGGGTCTGCTAGTCCTGAAAAGGACTAGCAAATTGCATAGGGCGGCGCTGGAACAGGTGATTGGGACCTGTGGGGCGGTGCTGGTTGTCCAGAGAGGGGGCAATGCGGCTTTTAGTACTGGTGGCGTCCTCGTCGATTCTTAATTTATAACGTACCCCAAACACGAAATCCCCGTGGCAAATCCACAGCTGACCTGACAGTCCATTATTTCAAGGGGTGCAAGGGTGCTGTTGTTTGGTGTGTGTGTGTTTGTTTTTTTTTTTTTTTTTTTTGAGTGTTCATCTAGTGTCTTCTAATCATAACCCTAACCCTAACCCAAACCCTAAACTTGGCTGTAGAGAAATCGCGAGAAACTACAACCTGACCACCCTAGAATTTATTGGGAATGTCTCCCGTGATGTTGTCGTGACGTCAGGGGTAAGTTATAAATTAAGTACCTCCTCGTCTGCCTCGTTTGTACTGTTTGGGCTTTTGCGGTGTGTTCCACTCCTCCTGCTCCTCTGCTCATCTTCGGTTGTCTGGCTCAGTTCTTCTCTTCTTTGTCTACTTTAGGTAACTGCACTGGTGTTTCCGTCGCTGACATTCGCTACTTCTCTTCTTTGTCTACTTTAGGTAACTGCACTGGTGTTTCCGTCGCTGTCATTCGCTACTTCTCTTCTTTGTCTACTTTAGGTAACTGCACTGGTGTTTCCGTCGCTGACATTCGCTACTTCTCTTCTTTGTCTACTTTAGGTAACTGCACTAGTGTTTCCGTCGCTGACATTCGCTACTTCTCTTCTTTGTCTACTTTAGGTAACTGCACTGGTGTTTCCGTCGCTGACATTCGCTACTTCTCTTCTTTGTCTACTTTAGGTAACTGCACTGGTGTTTCCGTCGCTGACATTCGCTACTTCTCTTCTTTGTCTACTTTAGGTAACTGCACTGGTGTTTCCGTCGCTGACATTCGCTACTTCTCTTCTTTGTCTACTTTAGGTAACTGCACTGGTGTTTCCGTCGCTGACATTCGCTATCTTGGCTGCTTTGTAGGCTGATTCTCTTTCTTGGCTGCCTAAGCTGCTGCCTCGGCCTCTGATTTGCCTGCACCAGCTGGGCTACTTCTCGGTATGCGGCTTCTCGCGCAGTTTTGAGTTTGGCCAGCTCCTTTCTTCTCTTCTCTCTTCCTTCCTTAAGGTGATCTGCTCCCTGGTCCTGGGCCGTTTTGAGCTGTGACAGCAAGTCTTGAACTTTTTGTGTACTTCTGCTAGCAACCTGGTTTGTTGCGCAGCTTCTGTTAGCCTGTCTTCCTTATGGGCGTTGATTTCGTCTAGCGTTTGTCAGATAAGGTCTAGAAACTCTATTCTGTCAGCAGTGGCCTCGTTTTTGTCGACTTTTCTTTTCTGAGATACTCTGATTTTGTTTCTCAGTCTGGTGAATTCGTTCAGTAATTCAGTGTTCTCTACGGCTGTATTTTCTTTCTTGTGCAGGCTGTTTCCTCGGCTGTCTTGCTTCTTCCTGAGGCCTGGGCACCTCGTATCTCTTTCTGGCTTCGGCGTTCTAGGTTGTGGCTGCTGTCATAGCCTTATTGTGCTGTTTCAGATACGGGCAGCCCGAGTCACTCACGCTGTGACACAGGAGAAGTTGGAGCACTTGCGGTTGCTGTTCGGCTTCACCACACGTTGCCGAGGCCAGGCTATAAATAGCCACAGAAGGATCGAAATGTAGCCTGTGACGTCAGAATCGATTGGCTTTCATTTCTAGGCTCGTCATCGCCCACGCCCGACCCCCTCCACCCGTGTCGAATAGAGGAGAATTCTGGCATGTGCGCTTGTGTTACTTGTCACACTCCCATCTGTACCCTCCCACACTCCCATCTGTACCCTCTCACACTCCCGTATGTACCCTCCCACACTCCCATCTGTACCCTCCCACACTCCCATCTGTACCCTGCCACACTCCCATCTGTACCCTCCCACACTCCCATCTGTACCCTCCAACAATCCCGTCTGTACCCTCTCACACTCCCATCTGTACCCTGCCACACTCCCATCTGTACCCTCCAAAAATCCCGTCTGTACCCTCCCACACTCCCATCTGTACCCTCCCACACTCCCATCTGTACCCTGCCACACTCCCATCTGTACCCTCCAACAATCCCGTCTGTACCCTCCCACACTCCCATCTGTACCCTGCCACACTCCCATCTGTACCCTCCCACACTCCCATCTGTACCCTCCAACAATCCCGTCTGTACCCTCTCACACTCCCATCTGTACCCTCCCACACTCCCATCTGTACCCTCCAACAATCCCGTCTGTACCCTCCCACACTCCCATCTGTACCCTGCCACACTCCCATCTGTACCCTCCCACACTCCCATCTGTACCCTCCAACAATCCCGTCTGTACCCTCTCACACTCCCATCTGTACCCTGCCACACTCCCATCTGTACCCTCCAACAATCCCGTCTGTACCCTCTCACACTCCCATCTGTACCCTCCAACAATCCCGTCTGTACCCTCCCACACTCCCATCTGTACCCTGCCACACTCCCATCTGTACCCTCCCACACTCCCATCTGTACCCTCCAACAATCCCGTCTGTACCCTCTCACACTCCCATCTGTACCCTCCCACACTCCCATCTGTACCCTCCCACACTCCCATCTGTACCCTCCCACACTCCCGTCTGTACCCTCTCACACACCCGTCTGTACCCACTCACACTCCCATCTGTACCCTCTCACACTCCCATCTGTATTCTCCCACACTCCCATCTGTATTCTCTCACACTCCCATCTGTACCCTCCCACACTCCCGTCTGTACCCTCTCACACACCCGTCTGTACCCTCTTACACTCCCATCTGTACCCTCTCACACTCCCATCTGTACCCACTCACACTCCCATCTGTACCCTCTCACACTCCCATCTGTATTCTCCCACACTCCCATCTGTACCCTCCCACACTCCCATCTGTACCCTCCCACACACCCATCTGTACTCTCTCACACTCCAATCTGTACCCTCCCACACTCCCATCTGTATTCTCCCACACTCCCATCTGTATCCTCCCACACTCCCATCTGCATTCTCTCACACTCCCATCTGTATCCGCCCACGCTCCCATCTGTACCCTCCCACACTCCCATCTGTACCCTCCCACACTCCCATCTGTACCCTCCCACACTCCCGTCTGTACCCTCTCACACTCCTGTCTGTACCCTCTCACACTCCCATTTGTACCCTCTCACACTCCCATCTGTACCCTCTCACACTCCCATCTGTACCCTCTCACACTCCCATCTGTATTCTCCCACACTCTCTCTTTCTCTCTCTCCCTATCTCTCTCTGATTCTCTCTCTCTCTCTCTGTTGCTCTCTCTCTCTCTCTCTCTCTCTCTCTCTCTCTCTCTCTCTCTCTCTCTCTCTCTCTCTCTCTCTCTCTCTCTCTCTCTCTCTCTCTCGTTGCTAAAAAAACCACGCTGCTTTCTTGCAATCAATTTTCCCAGAATCGTGCTTCTAATACCCAACCCCCTTCCTCCCATAATCACCACCCCTCTCTGTCTAAATATAGATATACGGGTCCAACTACAGATGGCGTTTCTGACTACATGTTTGTGACGACTTATAAGATATCGTTTCTGACTACATGTTTGTGACGACTTATAAGATAGCGTTTCTGACTACATGTTTGTGACGACTTATAAGATAGCGTTTCTGACTACATGTTTGTGACGACTTATAAGATAGCGTTTCTGACTACATGTTTGTGACGACTTATAAGATAGCGTTTCTGACTACATGTTTGTGACAACTTATAAGATAGCGTTTCTGACTACATGTTTGTGACAACTTATAAGATAGCGTTTCTGGCTACATGTTTGTGATAACTTATACGATAGCGTTTCTGACTACATGTTTGTGACAACTTATAAGATAGCGTTTCTGACTACATGTTTGTGACAACTTATAAGATAGCGTTTCTGACTACATGTTTGTGACAACTTATAAGATAGCGTTTCTGGCTACATGTTTGTGATAACTTATACGATAGCGTTTCTGACTACATGTTTGTGACAACTTACAAGATAGCGTTTCTGACTACATGTTTGTGACAACTTATAAGATAGCGTTTCTGACTACATGTTTGTGACAACTTATAAGATAGCGTTTCTGGCTACATGTTTGTGATAACTTATACGATAGCGTTTCTGACTACATGTTTGTGAAGACACATACGATAGCGTTTCTGACTACATGTTTGTGACAACTTATAAGATAGCGTTTCTGACTACATGTTTGTGACAACTTATAAGATAGCGTTTCTGATTACATGTTTGTGATAACTTATACGATAGCGTTTCTGACTACATGTTTGTGAAGACACATACGATAGCGTTTCTGACTACATGTTTGTGACAACTTATAAGATAGCGTTTCTGACTACATGTTTGTGACGACTTATAAGATAGTGTTTCTGACTACATGTTTGTGACAACTTATAAGATAGCGTTTCTGACTACATGTTTGTGACGACTTATAAGAAAGCGTTTCTGACTACATGTTTGTGACGACTTATAAGATAGCGTTTCTGACTACATGTATGTGACAACTTATAAGATAGCGTTTCTGACTACATGTTTGTGACAACTTATAAGATAGCGTTTCTGACTACATGTTTGTGACAACTTATAAGATAGCGTTTCTGACTAAATGTTTGTGACAACTTATAAGATAGCGTTTCTGACTACATATTTGTGACAACTTATACGATAGCGTTTCTGGTTACATGTTTGTGATAACTTATACGATAGCGTTTCAGACTACATGTTTGTGAAGACACATACGATAGCGTTTCTGACTACATGTTTGTGACAACTTATAAAATAGCGTTTCTGACTACATGTTTGTGACAACTTATAAGATATCGTTTCTGACTACATGTTTGTGACGACATATACGATAGCGTTTCTGACTACATGTTTGTGACAACTTATAAGATATCGTTTCTGACTACATGTTTGTGACGACATATACGATAGCGTTTCTGACTACATGTTTGTGACAACTTATAAGATAGCGTTTCTGATTACATGTTTGTGACAACTTATAAGATATCGTTTCTGACTACATGTTTGTGACGACATATACGATAGCGTTTCTGACTACATGTTTGTGACAACTTATAAGATATCGTTTCTGACTACATGTTTGTGACGACATATACGATAGCGTTTCTGACTACATGTTTGTGACAACTTATAAGATAGCGTTTCTGATTACATGTTTGTGATAACTTATACGATAGCGTTTCTGACTACATGTTTCTGAAGACACATACGATAGCGTTTCTGACTACATGTTTGTGACAACTTATAAGATAGCGTTTCTGACTACATGTTTGTGACAACTTATAAGATATCGTTTCTGACTACATGTTTGTGACAACTTATAAGATAGCGTTTCTGACTACATGTTTGTGAAGACACATACTGATTATAGAGACAGACATGTGTACGAACACACACACACACACACACACACACACACAGATCCACAAACAAATGCACAATGGAACAACAAGATGGACACTAGTGACTGGGAACGTTGACAGATGTATTAGCCTACACCTGTCGGAGACTGCAGGTAGACAAGTTTACCTAACGACGGCTTTATCAGCAATAAATAGACCACTCAGCTGCCAGGGTTATGCTGGGGTGGTGCTGTCTGCCTGTCTGTCTATCTATCTGTCTGTCTGTGTGTGTGTGCAATGTCTCTACACTCGTGTATAAATGTGGTCATCCACTAAAGACAGAAACAACAGGCCATGACACAAGTCCCCTGCTTCTTTTCTTCCTCCAAAGTACAGTGACAGCGCCCACAGCACAGGATATATGAGACAGAGTACAGTGACAGCCCTCACAACACAGGATA
This sequence comes from Candidula unifasciata, assembly GCA_905116865.2. Taxonomy (NCBI): domain Eukaryota; kingdom Metazoa; phylum Mollusca; class Gastropoda; order Stylommatophora; family Geomitridae; genus Candidula; species Candidula unifasciata. Next base: position 11,272 of record CAJHNH020001251.1, on the reverse strand, counting down.
TATGAGACAGAGTACAGTGACAGCCCTCATAACACAGGATATATGAGACAGAGGAAAGTGACAGCCCTCACAACACAGGATATATGAGACAGAGTACAGTGGCAGCCCTCAAAACACAGGATATATGCGACAGAGTACAGTGACAGCCCTCACAACACAGGATATATGAGACAGAGTACAGTGACAGCCCTCACAACACAGGATATGTGAGACAGAGTACAGGTACAGCCCCCACAGCACAGGATAAATGAGACAGAGTACAGTGACAGCCCTCACAACACAGGATATATGAGACAGAGTACAGTGACAGCCCTCATAACACAGGATATATGAGACAGAGTACAGTGACAGCCCTCACAACACAGGATGTATGAGACAGAGTACAGTGACAGCCCCCACAACACAGGATATATGAGACAGAGTACAGTGACAGCTCTCACAACACAGGATATATGAGACAGAGTACAGTGACAGCCCCCACAACACAGGATATATCAGACAGAGTACAGTAACAGCCCTCACAACACAGGATATGTGAGACAGAGTACAGTGACAGCCCCCACAGCACAGGATAAATGAGACAGAGTACAGTGACAGCCCTCACAACACAGGATATATGAGACAGAGTACAGTGACAGCCCTCATAACACAGGATATATGAGACAGAGTACAGTGACAGCCCTCACAACACAGGATATATGAGACAGAGTACAGTGACAGCACTCACAACACAGGATATATGCGACAGAGTACAGTGACAGCCCCCACAACACAGGATATATGAGACAGAGTACAGTGACAGCCCTCACAACACAGGATATATGAGACAGAGTACAGTGACAGCCCCCACAACACAGGATATATGAGACAGAGTACAGTGACAGCCCTCACAACACAGGATATATGAGACAGAGTACAGTGACAGCCCCCACAACACAGGATATATCAGACAGAGTACAGTAACAGCCCTCACAACACAGGATATGTGAGACAGAGTACAGTGACAGCCCCCACAGCACAGGATAAATGAGACAGAGTACAGTGACAGCCCTCACAACACAGGATATATGAGACAGAGTACAGTGACAGCCCTCATAACACAGGATATATGAGACAGAGTACAGTGACAGCCCTCACAACACAGGATATATGAGACAGAGTACAGTGACAGCACTCACAACACAGGATATATGCGACAGAGTACAGTGACAGCCCCCACAACACAGGATATATGAGACAGAGTACAGTGACAGCCCTCACAACACAGGATATATGAGACAGAGTTCAGTGACAGCCCCCACAGCACAGGATATATGAGACAGAGTACAGTGACAGCCCTCACAACACAGGATATATGAGACAGAGGAAAGTGACAGCCCTCATAACACAGGATATATGAGACAGAGTACAGTGACAGCCCTCATAACACAGGATATATGAGACAGAGTACAGTGACAGCCCCCACAACACAGGATATATGAGACAGAGTACAGTGACAGCCCTCACAACACAGGATATATGAGACAGTGACAGCCCTCATAACACAGGATATATGAGACAGAGTACAGTGACAGCCCTCACAGCACAGGATATATGAGACAGAGTACACAGACAACCCCCACAGCACAGGATATATGAGACAGAGTACAGTGACAGCACTCACAACACAGGATATATGCGACAGAGTACAGTGACAGCCCCCACAACACAGGATATATGAGACAGAGTACAGTGACAGCCCTCACAACACAGGATATATGAGACAGAGTACAGTGGCAGCCCCCACAGCACAGGATATATGAGACAGAGTACAGTGACAGCCCTCACAACACAGGATATATGAGACAGAGTACAGTGACAGCCCTCATAACACAGGATATATGAGACAGAGTACAGTGACAGCCCTCATAACACAGGATATTTGAGACAGAGTACAGTGACAGCCCCCACAACACAGGATATATGAGACAGAGTACAGTGACAGCCCTCACAACACAGGATATATGAGACAGTGACAGCCCTCATAACACAGGATATATGAGACAGAGTACACAGACAGCCCTCACAGCACAGGATATATGAGACAGAGTACACAGACAGCCCCCACAGCACAGGATATATGAGACAGAGTACAGTGACAGCCCTCACAGCACAGGATATATGAGACAGAGTACAGTGACAGCCCCCACAACACAGGATATATGAGACAGAGTACAGTGACAGCCCTCACAACACAGGATATATGAGACAGTGACAGCCCTCATAACACAGGATATATGAGACAGAGTACAGTGACAGCCCTCACAGCACAGGATATATGAGACAGAGTACACAGACAGCCCCCACAGCACAGGATATATGAGACAGAGTACAGTGACAGCCCCCACAGCACAGGATATATGAGACAGAGTACAGTGACAGCCCTCACAACACAGGATATATGAGACAGAGTACAGTGACAGCCCCCACAACACAGGATATTTGAGATAAAGAGCATAGTGACAACCCCCAGAGGTCAAAATATTTATGGAAGCCCACGCAGCTATTCCTAAATTATGTTTACCCAAGAAATCGCTTTAAACTGAGTACAAGCGGCAAGAACTAGTACAACAGCCCGCCTTTACTTTGATTTTTTCAAATGATACAGCAGAAGTCAAGACAAGAGAAGACATACAATTACAGTGGCAAGTCTGTCATTTTCCGCAGACAATGGCTGGCTCCAAATATCTGGGCAATAAAGATGCATGCAACTTCGATACCAGCGGGACAATGTCTGCCATCACGTCACATCAAAAGATCTGACAGTGTCGGGTGTCATTATAAACAATAGAAGATATCAGCAGACGTGATGATGCCGACTCAGAATGGACTCGTGAACACGGGATGTGTGCTCAGACGTGGACTGAACATCTATCGACTCACACAGAGTAGGGCACATTGCAAGAACACACACTGATAACGGCGGACACACTAGATACGAGAATGATAATACATGGAAGACGTGCACAGAATACTGTGCGCGGCACATACAGGCAGGCTTGTGTTGTCTGTCATCTTGTTCAACCCATTCGAGAGATCTGACACTTGTATACATTGGGCACTGCCATCATCGTCTCTCAGAAGCTAACATGAACCTGCACACATTGTTCGGGTACACGAACAGTGTCCAGGTGCACAAACACAGTGTCCAGGTACACGAACACAGTGTCCAGGTATACGAACACAGTGGCCAGGTACACGAACACAGTGTCCAGGTATACGAACACAGTGGTCAGGTATACGAACACAGTGTCCAGGTATACGAACACAGTGTCCAGGTATACGAACACAGTGTCCAGGTATACGAACACAGTGTCCAGGTACACGAACACAGTGGCCAGGTACACGAACACAGTGGCCAGGTACACGAACACAGTGTCCAGGTACACGAACACAGTGTCCAGGTACACGAACACAGTGTCCAGGTACACGAACACAGTGTCCAGGTACACGAACACAGTGGCCAGGTACACGAACACAGTGGCCAGGTACACGAACACAGTGTCCAGGTACACGAACACAGTGGCCAGGTACACGAACACAGTGGCCAGGTACACGAACACAGTGTCCAGGTACACGAACACAGTGGCCAGGTACACGAACACAGTGGCCAGGTACACGAACACCACACAGAGTTTGGGCAACACGAAGTAGAATGGGGGGGGGGGCGGTGGGGGGTGTTCTATTGTTGCAGTGGCTGTTCTCTGTGCATGGCGGCAATAATACCGTAGTGTAAGTCTAACAGTGGACGTGTGTGTGTGTGTGTGTGTGTGTGTGTGTGTGTGTGTCGATAAGTAATACTAGATGATACAGATTACAGGAGAACGTGTGTTGTAGACAGCCATTGATTACGTGGATTTCTTCCTCTTCTCTTCCTCCGCCCTTGTTCATCTTTAAAAATTTGAAAATTTACTTGTGGTTCACAGCTAGGCTGCGTTATTTTCACCTTTTAGCAAACACATCCGATTTCCCCAAACTATTAATTTGTTGAGAGGCGGTGTATTTGTGGTTCTTGTGCCTGTAAAATATGGCTTAGAACCCCGGTGGGGTGGGAACTCTGGCTGCTTGGGTTGATCCAGTGGGAGCCTGCGAGGAACAGTCAAGACTACTGCTGTAAACATTCCAACTGAACAAATGTTTCGGCAGCGTGCATACTTCAACAGCCGACAATGTGCTCTAGACTAAACACTTGTATAGGAAGACTTTCGACAGCGCGCATACTTCAACAGCCGACAATGTGCTCTTGACTATACAGTTGTATAGGAAAACTTTCGGCAGCGTGCATACTTCAACAGCCGATAATGTGCTGTAGACTACACATTTGTATAGGAAGACTTTCGGAAGCGTGCATACTTCAACAGCCGACAATGTGCTCTTGACTACACAGTTGTATAGGAAGACTTTCGGAAGCGTGCATACTTCAACAGCCGACAATGTGCTCTAGACCACACAGTTGTATAGGAAGACTTTCGGAAGCGTGCATACTTCAACAGCCGATAATGTGCTGTAGACTACACATTTGTATAGGAAGACTTTCGGCAGCGTGCATACTTCAACAGCCGACAATGTGCTCTAGACTATACACTTGTATAGGAAGACTTTCGGCAGCGTGCATACTTTAACAGCCGACAATGTGCTCTAGACTACACACTTGTATAGGAAGACTTTCAGCAGCGTGCACACTTCAACAGCCGACAATGTGCTCTTTACTACACACTTGTATAGGAAGACTTTCGGAAGCGTGCATACTTCAACAGCCGATAATGTGCTGTAGACTATACACTTGTATAGGAAGACTTTCGGCAGCGTGCATACTTCAACAGCCGATAATGTGCTGTAGACTACACATTTGTATAGGAAGACTTTCGGCAGCGTGCATACTTCAACAGCCGACAATGTGCTCTTGACTACACAGTTGTATAGGAAGACTTTCGGAAGCGTGCATACTTCAACAGCCGACAATGTGCTCTAGACTATACACTTGTATAGGAAGACTTTCGGCAGCGTGCATACTTCAACAGCCGATAATGTGCTGTAGACTACACAGTTGTATAGGAAGACTTTCGGCAGCGTGCATACTTCAACAGCCGACAATGTGCTCTAGACTATACACTTGTATAGGAAGACTTTCGGCAGCGTGCATACTTTAACAGCCGATAATGTGCTCTTGACTACACAGTTGTATAGGAAGACTTTCGGCAGCGTGCATACTTCAACAGCCGACAATGTGCTCTTGACTACACAGTTGTATAGGAAGACTTTCGGCAGCGTGCATACTTCAACAGCCGACAATGTGCTCTAGACTATACACTTGTATAGGAAGACTTTCGGCAGCGTGCATACTTCAACAGCCGATAATGTGCTGTAGACTACACAGTTGTATAGGAAGACTTTCGGCAGCGTGCATACTTCAACAGCCGACAAATTGCTCTAGACTTCACAGTTGTATAGGAAGACTTGACTAGAGAAACATGTACCTGTATATCTCCGGGCAGAGGAGGAATTTTTTACCGGCCGCAAGGTGGAGCCACCAAATGGGGGTCTAAACATAACACCTTCCGTGGAACCCAGGAAAATAACTTTCGAACAAGAACAGTGATTGTTTGTATTCGTATCAGGGTTAATATTTGTATAAGGGTTAATATTTGTATCAAGGTAATATTTGTATAAGGGTTAATATTGTATAAGGGATAATATTTGTATAGGGGTTAATATTTGTATAAGGGTTAATATTTGTATAAGGGTTAATATGTGTATAAGGGTTAATATTTGTATAAGGGTTAATATTTGTATCAGGGTTAATATGTGTATAATGGTTAATATGTTTATAAGGGTTAATATGTGTATCAGGGTTAATATGTGTATCAGGGTTAATATGTTTATAAGGGTTAATATGTGTATCAGGGTTAATATGTTAATAAGGGGTAATATGTGTATCAGGGTTAATATGTTTATAAGGGTTAATATGTGTATCAGGGTTAATATGTTAATAAGGGGTAACATTTGTAAAAAGCAGCTCTTCTAACTGTCTTCAACAAAATGAAATTGGTTGTGATCCTTGCAGATGAGAGGCTGCCACTTTTGTTTTACATATTTAATGTCAACTTCTGGCACACACCCCTCGCACCACCACCACCACCAGTTTTACACCACCGGTTGTAGGTCAACTCCATTGACAGGTTGGTCGGCCTAGTCTACCGTGGTCGAGGTTATAGGTGACGCAGTCTGATGGTGTCTTGCATTTACTTTTTTATTTCCGAAAAGAGACAGCCTGTGACATAGGTGTTGTCACTCTCTAGGGGGGTTGTGTGTTAGACCCAGTATCTAATTGTTTTAAAAGTGTTTAAAGCTGTGGCATGGTGAAATATACAACACGCGGTATTAGCCCGAGTGCGGAATATCCCCGTGACCTTGTGTGAAAGTCGGATCGCTCGGGGCCGACTTATCAGTAGTGAGGTGACTTGTCGGTTGTTAAATCAGAAGCGAGCTAGTGTGTAAATGGGGAGACTAGCGTAAAATTTACCGAAGTCTGTTACTGGAAGACAAAAGGTTTGAACAAACATTAGTCTCCCCACAGAAAGTAGGTCACGTTCCGTTGATATTTTTCTTGGGCTAGCCCATCTGCTAGACGTTATGGGTGTGCCGCTCTGTTGTTTGCTTTCTGGGATGTCTTGCATTTATTTTGTTATATTGAGAAAGTAAATGCCTGTGACATGGGTTTCATACTCTCTAAAGGTGTAGTATGTTAGACCCAGTTTGTCGAAGTTTTTATAGTGTTAAAGGCGCTGGAATGCTGAAATATATAAGACGCTATATCAACGGCATTGGGGAACACTCCCGCACCTTGTGCCAAGGACGGGTGGCTCAAGGTCGACCAATAGATTGACTTAAGATTCACCAATCAGAAGTTAGCCAGGCTAAAAGTCAACCATTCGGAAGTGAGCTAGTGTGTGAATTGGCGGTCCGTGGGGAGACTAAAGTTTCTATTACCGACAAAACACATACTGACGGCTCGTACTCGTATGTCAGCAGTACTGCACAACACACATACTGACGGCTGGTACTTGTGTGACAGCAGTACTGTACAACACACATACTGACGGGTGGTACTTGTGTGTCAGCAGTACTGTACAACACACATACCGACGGCTGGTACTTGTGTGTCAGCAATACTATACAACACACATACTGACGACTGGTACTTGTGTGTCAGCAATACTATACAACACACATACTGACGGCTGGTACTTGTGTGTCAGCAGTACTATACAACACACATACTGACGGCTGATACTTGTGTGTCAGCAGTACTATACAACACACATACTGACGGCTGATACTTGTGTGTCAGCAGTACTATACAACACCCAAACTGACGGCTGGTACTTGTGTGTCAGCAGTACTATACAACACCCAAACTGACGGCTGGTACTTGTGTGTCAGCAGTTCTATACAACACACATACTGACGGCTAGTACTTGTGTGTCAGCAGTACTATACAACACCCAAACTGACGGCTGGTACTTGTGTGTCAGCAGTACTATACAACACCCAAACTGACGGCTGGTACTTGTGTGTCAGCAGTTCTATACAACACACATACTGACGGCTAGTACTTGTGTGTCAGCATTAATATACAACACACATACTGACGGCTGATACTTGTGTGTCAGCAGTACTATACAACACACATACTGACGGCTAGTACTTGTGTGTCAGCAGTACTATACAACACACATACTGACGGCTGGTACTTGTGTGTCAGCAGTACTGTACAACACACATACTGACGGCTGGTACTAGTATGTCAGCAGTACTGTACACCATACATACTAACGGCTGGTACTTGTGTGTCAGCAGCACTGCACAACACCTGCAATAGCTGTCTGCTTGCCTCTACTAACTAACCCTTGATTCAGCACATGGGAATGAAGTTCTATTACGTTGTTCTAGTCTGTGATTGAGAACATTAGGAATAACGTTCCATTTGGTCGTTATATTCTTTAGATTCCAACACTGGGAATGAAGTTATGTTGAGTTGTTCTATGTCATAATCGTCTGTCTTAATCGGTGATTTAGAAAACTCAGATTGATTGATAATATCATAGACTGGCTTTTGTGTTCAATCTTCTCTAGTTATGTGTAGAATTCGCCAACAGGAAGTGGCAAGAAAGGAAAGACAAAGTGAAGGCATGGGAAAATCGATCGGAGAAACTTGAACGTCGTTTGTGTGTCCAGCAGACGTCACGGCGGGAAGTCTACGGGTTCCTGCCGGTTACTGACGTCAGAGCTACAGCAATCACTTGCTGAGCGGAGGGAAGGGGGGTGGAGGGGGGGGGGAGTACCACATCTGCCATGTCTATTCGTGAATATGTGTGTGTGGGTGGATAGGAGGCGGGGGGGGGGGGGGGGGTCCGAATGGCTCTGAAAAGTGGATTATCTCATGGCAGAGACGAAAGGGCACTTGACGGATTCGCTGACTACAAGCAATGGATGTGCTCACTGATATATCTCACTATACTGATGGGGGAGAGGCGGGAGGTGCCTGCAGTGTGGATAAGTTACACATGTACTGTTGACGAGGTGTGATGTTGTGCAGGTGTGATGTTGTTGTGCAGGTGTAATGGTGTTGTGCAGGTGTGATGTTGTTGTGCAGGTGTAATGGTGTTGTGCAGGTGTGATGTTGTTGTGCAGGTGTGATGGTGTTGAGCAGGTGTGATGTTGTTGTGCAGGTGTGATGTTGGTGGATAGGTGTGATTTTGCTGTGCAGGTGTGATGTTGGGGGGAAGGTGTGATGTTAATGGGTAGGTGTGATGTTGTTGTGTAGGTGTGATGTTGGTGTGCAGGAGTGATGTTGCTGTGCAGGTGTGATGTTGGTGTGCAAGTGTGATGTTGATGGATAGGTGTAATGTTGGTTGTGAGGTGTGATTTTGCTGAGTAGGTGTGACGTTGTTGAGTAGGTGTGAAGTTGGTGGGAAGGTGTGATGTTGGTGTGAAGGTGTGATGCTGCTGTGCAGGTGTGATGTTGAAGAGCAGATGTGATGTTGCTGACCAGGTGTGATACTGGTGGGTAGGTGTGATGTTGTTATTCAGGTGTGATGTTGGTGGTAAGGTGTTATGTTGCTGAGCAAGTCTGATGTTGGTGGGTAGGTGTACTGTTGTTATGCAGGTGTAATGTTGGTGGGAAGGTGTGATGTTGGTGTGCATGTGTGATATTGGTGTTAAGGTATGATGTTGGTTGCGAGGTGTTATGCTGGTGTGAAATTGTGATGTTGCTAAGCAGGTGTGGTGTTGCTAAGCATGAGGTGTGATGTTGCTGAGCAGGTGTGATGTTGGTGGGTAGGTGTGATGTTGCTGAGCAGGTGTGATGTTGGTGGGTAGGTGTGATGTTGCTAAGCAGGTGTGATGTTGCTGAGCAGGTGTGATGTTGCTCAGCAGGTGTGATGTTGGTGGTGAGGATTGATGTTGGTGGTGAGGTGTGATGTTGCTGAGCAAGTGTGATGTTGGTGGTTAGGTCTGATGTTGCTGTGTAGGTGTGATGCTGGTGTGCAAGTATGATGTTGTTGTGCAGGTGTGATTTTGCTGAGAAGGTGTGATGTTAGTGGTAAGGTGTGATGTTGCAGAGCAGGTGTGATGTTGCAGAGCAGGAGTGATATTTGTGGTGAGGTGTGATGTTGGTGGTAAGGTGTGATGTTGCAGAACAGGTGTGATGTTGCTGAACAGGTGTAATGTTGGTGGTAAGGTGTGATGTTGGTGGGTAGGTGTGATGTTGCTGAGCAGGTGTGATGTTGGTGGGTAGGTGTGATGTTGCTGAGCAGGTGTGATGTTGCAGAACAGGTGTGATGTTGCTGTGCAAGTGTGATGTTGCTGTGCAAGTGTGATATTGCTGAGCAGGTGTCTGTTAGTCTGGTAATTTTAGTTTCAGATTCATAGTAAACGGGTCACCCCATCTTTTCTCCGCTCCTGTGCCAACGAAAAACACACAGAACGTTTATCACAGTCCCTTGTGGAAAGATAGACAGACTGCCGTCTCAGCATATCTAGAATACGCACTCATTAAAGCATACGGTAGCTATCCAAAGTGCCAACACAAACAGTCCGACATTAGAATTTCTGTTCATCATGTATGGTAGCAGAAGTCACCCACGCGATCAATTTTAATCACATACTGGCACCACCAATTTTGCGACGACAGGCTACGCGCCATTTTCTGAATCTACAATTTACACCACCACGTTGGTCACAGTCGAGAAAACATTCTAAATGAAATCCGCAGCTCACAGTGTCAAGTCATGCATTCAATTCAGAAGATGGGCGACAAAACTATATTCAGTCTACAAATGGAGCAAAAATGCTTCGGCCACCGTTCGGCAGAAGTAAAAAATTTGCCTCGGCTCCCAACAGTGCCCCTGCCTAGCGTCCATTTTGACAGTAAGCGTCCATTTTGACACGTACAGTTGTGATGTTGCTGAGCAGGTGTGATGTTGCTGAGCAGGTGTGATGTTGCTGAGCAGGTGTGATGTTGCTGAGCAGGTGTGATGTTGCTGAGCAGGTGTGATGTTGGCGCTAAGGTGTGATGTTGTTGTGCAGGTGTAATCTAGGTGGTGAGGTGTGATGTTGGTGGTGAGGTGTGATGTTTGTGGTGAGGTGTGATGGTGGTGAGATGTGATATTGGTGGTGAGATGTGATGTTGGTGGTGAGGTGTGATGTTGGTGGTGAGTTGTGATGTTGGTGGTGAGGTGTGATGTTGGTGGTGAGATGTGATGTTGGTGGTGAGATGTGATGTGGGTGGATAGGTGTGATGTTGGTGGTGAGGTGTGATGTTGGTGGTGAGATGTGATGTGGGTGGATAGGTGTGATGTTGGCTGACGACTGAAGGGTGTTGTGTTGAACAAGATGGAATTAATGAGGATGTCTGTGTGTACTGACATCAGGCATAATAAAAGATTGATCAGAGCTTGGGGATTTCACAGACAGGGTCCCCTCCCAAGGTGTTGAGAGCGACGTTCTGTGCGGCTCCTGCTACACAATCAGCGCAACCTAGTGGTCCCGGAGACTTCCTTGCGTGTTATGTCTGGTTAATCCGGGCTTGGAAAGTCTCACGGCTCAACGGTCCTCTTCACCTGTCGGCTCACTCTTAGACTCTACTCTGCCCAGGTGGACAACCTTTATGTTTTCCACCTCGACTCGACTACTGCATCGCTGACCGGCCATAAATAACTGTAAAAGCAAA
>CAJHNH020001250.1:165000-185957 GCA_905116865.2 Candidula unifasciata | reverse complement strand
AGTCACTATATAGTGCATTATCTAAAAAAACGAACCACGGTCAGCTGCCAAATCGCATGCAGCTATGCTTGACCCCGGCATTACGTAGCACGTTCGCAACGCATGAGCCACTGACTCTAACTGAGATATGAGTATTGGAAAATTTCATGGAGAGAGAAGGATTTTTGGGGTTGTGGGAAGTTGTAGGAAGACATTTTCTTCTCGATAATTAGTGTTTTCATTGGTTGAGAGTTTAGATACTGAACACAAATTATGTACTTTAGCTTGGATGAATGAACTGAATACGAAGTGTGTTGCACGAAGAATGTGTGACTTGACGAATTGGTGAAATCGTGTCAAATGAAACTGTGCTTGGAATACGGGCGTTAAATATTTAAGAACACGAGGAAAAGAAATGTTTCATAAGCCTGGATTGATCGAGAACGGTGAGCTTTATTTTCTGTATTTTTTCGATGTAGGGACAGCTGGCATGAAGGTGACAAGTGTGAATAAATGAGCCATTCGGCGAGAAAGTGTCAGTTCTTTATGTGGATGCAAGTTCCACGAATACCTGGCCAGCCAGTGTCCGACATCCGCCTAGGCTGACGTTTGTTTTGATGCAGCTCCCCCATAGGCTACTGTGGCGAGCCCTTCGCATGTTTCACGTACCGACACAGATCAGTCAAATGGTCGAGCAATATTTCTCCAAGTTCGCTTTGCGCTTCTCTACCTCGACGTTTACCACGAGGTGGACTGAGTTGCAGATTGGGATAGCTATGGGCTGTACGATCTCACCCATACTGTTTGTCATGGCAATGCAGATCATGTTAGACGGGGCGGCCGGCTACGGACTGGGCCTTCAAATAGGGGATCACTGGTTGTCGCCACTGCGCGCATTTATGGATGACACGACTATTATAACGGGCAGCGAGGAGTCTGCCCGCACGATCCTGAATAGATTGGACGCGGTGGTCCAATGGAGCGGTATGCAGTTCAAACCGCAGAAGTCGAGGAGTCTGTCAATCCATAAGGGCAAGGTTTCGGCGACCAGTTTTTACGGTGGCAAGGAACAAGAATCCCTACGGTTCTGGAGGAACCGGTGAAGAGCCTCGGTCGCGTCTACGATTCGAAGTTATCTGACAGAGCGGAAGTCCGGCGAATACATGAGTCACTGGCTACAGCCCTGCTCGCGATCGAGCGATGCATGCTGATCGGAAAATTCAAGGTATGGTGTCTCCAATTCATGTTGATTCCGAAGCTTCTATGGCCACTGCTAGTCTACGAGGTGACGATGACTGCAGTGGGAAACCATGGAAAAGAAAATCAACACAGCCTTAAGAAAGTGGATTGGTGCACCGCCTTGTCTGACCGACGGGGCTCTGTATTGTAAACAACATGGCTAAGCTGGTTTACTTCCGTTCAAGTCGATAACTGAAGAGTTTAAAAGTCGGCAAAGTTAGGCTCGCCATGGCTTCTGCGCGAGTCCTCAGACCCAAATGTCCACCGCTGTCCAGCCTGCTCTAAAGACTGGTACCAAGTGGAGGGTCCTCGATGCGATTGAATCTGCTCAGAACGCACTAAAATTGAAGGAGGTAATGGGTTACACACAAACCGACCGTCGAGGCCTAGGGCACGGGGAAGGTCAATTGGTGGTCAAAGGCCTCAGCCAAAGAGCGCCGAGACATGGTGATACAAACGGTGAGGACAACGAAAACGAGGTTCGGGTCCAGAAAGCTGCCCAGCAGTCGCAGCAGGGCCATTGGGTCAGCCTGGCGAGCGCATTGCCGAGAATACTCACATGGGGTGAGATCAGGCGGATGACCCCGCTGCGACTGAGCTTTATCGTTCGTTCGGCGTACGATGTATTAAAAACCGTCCGGTGTTAACACGGTTAAATGAGGTGGGTCTGCGACCAACGATCCGACTTTGCCCGTTGTGCAAATCGAAGCAAACTCTTGAGCACGTCCTGTCCGCGTGCAGGAAAGCTCTAGGTCAAGGCCGATACACCTGAGGCCACAAACAAGGTGCTAAAGGAGTTAGCAGCCGTTGTCGACCAGGGCTAGAATAAGGGCTAATGCCAGAGCCAGTTCTAGTATCGCCCCCATTCGTTTCCTCAAGGCTGGGCCAGGTTCCAATCGGTAAGGTCAACAAAAACGCATTCGCTCCATCTGTACTAGACTCTGCGAGGGACTGGTTACTTCTGGCGTTGATCTGCCAGGACATGAACGGTATCCCGAGTTGATCCGTAAAACCGGCCTGCGACCGGACATCGTTCTCCATTCTGCGCGCAAGAACGGCAACTCATCCTGATTGAGTTGACGGTCCCGTTTGAGTCGCGTATGGAGGAGAATCATTTGTACAAGCTCGAGAAGTACACAGTGATTTAGCAGCCGGTTTGAGGAGAAACGAAGCTTACACAGTACGGGTATTTGCCGTCGAAGTGGGAGCGAGAGGCCTTGTCTCCACTTCGCTCTACAATGGTGGTAAAAAGAACTAGGATTGCGCGGTAATGAACGGAAACGGGCACTCAAACAACTGGGAGAGGTAGCCGAAAAGGGCTCTCTAGCTGGCTGTGGACGCAGCGCAACAACGTAGGGGGACGGCCTCGGTGAGCTGGTCCGGGTGTCTAGCGGGAAAGGAGAGTTTCTCATCCCTTTGAAAGTCCATCGTGTCGCCCCCCCCCCCTCGGTCCGTCCCCAGCATGCGGACTGTACTAATTACGCTGTCGCGGCGGCTTTCTTCTATCTCACAGTACCTCCTTTCGAAACCACCAAGTCGTCTTGTCTCTGGCCGAAAGTATAACACCATCCGGTAATTCTGTGCAGCGGGGAAGCAGCCCTGAGCTTCATGAACTCAGGTGGGCCCACCTCCGAATGCGTTTAGGAATCGTGGGCCGAAACGTGTGTCGAAAGAGGATAATTTCTACTGATGACTGTAGATCCCCGCTGTACTTGCTCCCTGTGAGTTTATTCTTATTGTGGATGCAAGTTCCACGAATACCTGGCCAGCCAGTGTCCGACATCCGCCTAGGCTGACGTTTGTTTTGATGCAGCTGTCAGCAGATGGAAACCTGATGTGTCTTGTTCTCTTTGGAGTGTTGAGAGTTATCGTCTTGTCCAGTATGAACGGTTGTTTATGATTTACAAGTGGTCGAGTCTGGCCGCCTCTACAGTGTTTTCTTAAGTAAATTGGCAGTGAACAGGTTTTGGAAGGAATAAACACTATTGTCTCGAATAGCTACGTTCCAGCGTGTGTTTATCTGAAACATACGAGCATCTGTACTGTCTCTGCACCATCAAAGTTGTAGGGAAGAGGTCTGAGAGAATTGTTACAGGCCCGCAGCTACAGCCGGTGTGGGGTTAAAAAAAAACGAAAAATTGCGTCCCGCATAGAAATGGACTATTGCGATACGGTGAAAGTGTACTTTCTACGTGAGATACATATGACACATTTTTCGTCATCTTGTCGTTACACTACTACTTAAACTCAAGAAAGTGTACACACAAGCTAAGACACAGACAGCACGCTACAATGTCAACCTTTTGAGAGGAATAGACATTGCTACTAAATTTATAGTGGAAGTCAAGAATAGATTTCAAACCCTATTAGATGACCAACACTCTAACCACAATCAGCATTCAAGACATACTGATTCAGATAAAAAGGAATTCGCATAACGAGCAAAACAAATTGTAAAAGAATGACTTACTTAGCGAGCGACGTTTCGCATAACGAGTAGCAAGGAGAGGGAAAGACACGGATTGTGCGCATGTTACATCAGTTTGTGTTTAGCACTCGTTCCAGTAGCATCGTAGTGTCGCCTGTGATCTCACATTTTCTCAAATTTGTGTTATATTGTGATTATGTACATGAATCATCCAGGCCTACAAGATGACCTCCCTGAAGAATTTAAGTTCATCAAAATCAAGTTTCTGCCTTCCGACACCACTCCTTTACTTCAGCCCATGGACCAGCATGTTATTTATAACTTTAAGAAGCTCTTCACTAAAGCACTCTTCGAGCATTGTTTTCGGGTGACTGAAGGGACCAGCCTCACTCTCAAAGAGTTTTGGAAAAAATCTCTTCCACATCGTTGCCTGCCTCAAGATGATCGACAAAGTCGAGGAAGGGGTTACCATGAAAACCCTAACTTCTGCTTGGAAGAAGCTTTAGCTGGAGAGCTTTGTCGATTTATGAGTTTAAGGGGTTCAAGACAGTACATGTGGAACCTGTAGTCAACGGCATTGTGTCTTTGGGATTGTAGGTGGATAACATTGATATCGAAGCGCTTCTGAAAGAGCACAGCCAAGAGGTGACCACCGAAGAGCTTATGGATTTGCGTTTCACAGCAAGAAGTTTTAGAGGAAAGTTTGGCAGAGGAGGAGGAGGAGGATTTAACGGAAATTCAACACTCTTCTGGCGAAATAAGAGAAATACTGACAGCATGGTAAACTGTTGCATCTTACATTGAGAAGCATCACCCTAATAAGAAAGTGGCTATGCGCGCTGCCAATTTATTAAATGTTTTTTCTGTGTCGTATTTTCGCCAAATTTTGAAGCGTCGACAAAACAAATGTCTCTGGACATCATTCTAGAAAAAAAAAAATTAGCTGTCTCATAATTATTTCGACTTTTTTTTTTTTTTGTTTCTTTTTCCAAACGAATTTGCATTCCAGGTGGGTTCGTTCCGCGTTTGAAGAAAAGATGAAGATGATTCACTCTTCTTAACAATACAATGTTCTTTGAATAAACGTTATACGTCGTATTTTGTGAGCATTGTTTTTTCGACATGGAACGCATTATCACATTTTATATTAATTTGTATGAGAAAAAGTGTTTCGCATAATGAGTGTTTCGCTTAACAAGTATGATTCTGGAACAAATTATGCTCGTTATACGAGGTTCCACTGTATTAGGAATCAGGAAACAACACCACAAAGAATGGATAGGAAGTCAAACCATAGACTATACTATCAAGCGAAAATGGAAAAATAGCCTCATAAATCACACGAAATCAGAACGTCAGAAAGACAAACTTATGTTAGATATAGCAAACTTTTAAAAAATGGTAATAAACAAAAGCCAGAACTGACAAAAGGAGATATGTGGAAAATCTAGCAGAAACAGCAGAAAAGGCTGCCAAAGCACATAATCTACAAACCCTACATAAAATCACTCATAAAATTTGCAGAAGCTGATACAATTACCACACCATGCCTATCAGAGATAACTAAGGCAAATTGATTACCAAATAACACAAACTAAACCTGCAATTGACTAGACACTTCCCTAACCTCCTGAATAGACCTGATCCTGAACATCAACCAGATATTCAGACAGCCTCTCAGAACCTTGACAGCTGAGTTGAATTGAGTTTGAATCAGGAATTGACATCACAGGTTTTGAGGTTTTGAACAACGGATCAACATCATAGCACACGGGTAGTAACCCATAAGTGCTCCGTACTTCTTCTAACTCAAGTCTGAGTCTGAAGAAGCTCAGCACAGTGCACATGCTCTGTAGCACCGGCGAGTATCCTGCAAAACTGTGGGTCGATTTTCAACTCAAAATTTTGCCCGAGTAGTGCCGTTAGGCTTCTTTTTTTATATATAAAACTGCCGAGGGATTTTTTTGCGTGCGCAACAATGCACACGGGCGTGTTATCTCACTGAACAGAGACCAGGGGGAATTTTTTGAAGTCCAAGTCCACGTGAAACAGCACCCTTGACATCACATAACTCAATGCATTCCTATGCGTGCTCCGTCCCTATCTTCAGCAGCTAGCGCAGAGTTCCAATACTGATGGCACCGGTCACACTCTGGCTATATGTCTATCTTCTGCCTTTTCTCTGAGTTTATTGTAACGGCCAGAGCCTCTCTTTACACCAAGGTGCCTCACTCTATCCAGACCACAATAATCTTGTCTCTCTACTAATTCCGTTGCTTGTTCCCAAAGGGCCTTGACCACATCTACGTTGCCATGTATCAATTCACCACCCAATGGTGCAGATTCAGCCAATCTGTTAACTGTTCTTTTCCCACTACGCTGGCATGACCTGGAGAAAATATTCAAAGTAGGCTCACTACTCGTGACCTTCCCAGCAAAGCTTGCCATTCTTATCAGTACATTACTGTCCTCACCTTTCTCAGCATGCTATAGAGTCTGTTACAATTACGACATGTTTATGTATCTTGTTCTCTAGCCAGCTGAGATCTGCAAGTATCACTGTCACCTCCATTCCCATGCTAGATGTTGTGATGTCGTGTGCTAGGTTGTCTTGCACTAAAGATGTTCCACTTATTTTTTATACGAACCCCCAGGCACTTTTCTTTCCTCCCAACACAGAAAAATCTGTATAGATAATCAGATCACAGAGGCGTTAATTGTCAGGAATCGACTGTTGGACTCCCACCTCGGTAGCACTCACTGGCCACTCTCTGCAGGCCCGGCCCAATGAGACCATAACTATACACAGGTCAGACTTTTCCTCTGGTTTTTTGTTACCTATATATTCTGATGAACTGAGTTGAGTTGATTTAAGAACCGACATCACAACACTCAGTGCTTTTCCATAAGCGCTTTGCCCTCATCTTCAGCCGCCAATGAAGAGTTCTGATACTAATGGTGCCAGTAGCATTCTGATTAAACATCCGTCTTCCCTTTCCCCTGAGCCTCGAGCATCTGTCAGAACCTTTCGTCACTCCCCCCTGCATCAATCTCACCAGACTGTGGTGATCCATCAGCTCCTCCGAACTGTACACCATCTTCCACAAGGCACTAACCACGTCTACCTTATCATTCATGTATCAATATTCCACCAAGTTGTGCAGATCCAGCCCGTCTGTCCGCCTGTTCATTTCTCAGCACAACGGTATTCCGGTGAACAAAAAATCCAAACAATACTCCTCACCCGTGTTCTCCGCAGTGAAGCATGACGCTCTGCACAAAACATGGCTGTCCTGACCTTATTCAGCATGCTTTCTGAGTCAGTTACAATCACGATGTGTGCGTCGTGTTCTCTAGCCAGCAGAAAGCTGCAGTGACCCCTAGACTAGTACAAAATACTGGAGAAGGAATAGTTGTGCAAATGCTTCATCTCTTATTCCAGGGAAGGTGTTTATTTGTTGGTGGGTGTTTAATTCTTTAAAGCATTTGTTAGAGGAAATTGGAATTCTGAAGTGTTGTCTTCAGATACCATTAAGAAACATTGATCGCATTTAGTGTCAAGCTCTTATTACTATTATGTCGACTGGAATATGAACGTCTAGAGAGGCGATGAAAATTGCACTGGGAATCATACAACTCAATCTCAGAAGTAAGCTATTGAATGAAAGCAGCTAACGATGTCAGACACCCAGCGTCAGAGGCTTTCCAACCAAATTTTAATCCTCTACAACGAAAACCGGTTATTAGTAAGCTCATTAAACGACAATGAGAACTTAGCTAGGACTTGCAGCGAGCATAAGGTTCATTCCCCAGATATCTCCATGAGAAATAGAAATACATCTCACGGACCTGAGTCTGATCAAATATATCTCTAAAAATACTGACAATTTGGAGGTCGAGTCAATCGCAGAGGAATATTCAGATACAATCAGAAAGGATAACCTGATAGCCCATACGGTTGGATAAAAGAATGAGACAGGAGAAGTAGCAGCAGGAGTAATTTTTCCCCTATAGGGAATACGAAGAGAGTATAAAATAACAAAACATGTTGCAGTTTACACTGCCGAACTGGTCGGCATCATGAAAGCACTTGAGATGCTCTAAAAAAGCACCCAACTAAATTAGCCATAATAACAGATTCACTGGCATCAGTGCAAATTTTAAGAACTAATAATAAAGGCAGTTGAGCCGAAATAGAAGAAAAAAAATACTAAACCTGACAACTCAACTATAAAATGTAGGATGTCAAGTCACCATAATATTGCTACCAGCACACAGAGGTGAAACTCGAAATAAAAAATCGGACCAAGCAGCCAAAAAGGGAACATTCAGACACTAAAGAGAACATAACCGTCTGTCTTTGGAGGAGGGAAGACTAGCCTTGAAGATAGCGCAAACACCAAAACCATAGTCACGAAAGTAGTGTAAAAAAACCAGACCACAAATGTAACCGGAGACCGATGGCGACTTCGGTTGAATAACAGCATGTTAAACGTGGTCAAAATTTTTATATATATGTATATATATATATATATATATATATATATATAATATATATATATAATATATATATATATATATATATATATATATATGTATGTATGTATATATATATATATATATATATATATATATATAATATATATATATATATATATATATATATATATATATATATATATATATGTAAAAATTTGTTAATGTACTTAGACTTAGGCACCACGAGACAATTTTCTCCAGTTGTAACAGTACCTTTCATCACTCCTCAGACTAGCTACCAGATCACTGTACTTCTCGAGTTTGTACTGGCGTGGATCTTCGATTCTCAATTCATACGGCATACTCAGTTCTATCGGGATGAGCTGGTGAGTTGTCGCAGCAGTTTTATGGCTCTGTTCTGGGTACTTGTGATAGCTACTTAGGTCTACCGCTAATTGTCAATCCCATGAATAGTCCGTCGAGGAAAGAGGTTTCTGGACATTCTGTAATGCATGAGTCGCAAGAAAGTTCCTCAAAGTAATGAATATGTTTGCTCTAAGCCCAACAGTCCTGTCCAAAATCTAATATTAACTTCAGGAATGTGAAAGAAGTGACTTGCATTTGTTTATGCGTATGAATATTGGAATTATTAGAGTTGGAAACATAGTATGTTTTCTGGTAACATGAAATATTCTGGTAAACCAACGTGTCATTTCATTATTATTTTTTTTTTTGGGGGGGGGGGGGGGTTTGGGAGGGGGTGTGAACCTTGACATTACGTAAGAAACCTTAGTGGGAAAAGATATAATTAAAATCAATATCTCATACAGACAAAAAACGACAGTATTCCAATAGCAAACAATATCACAATTCAGAACAAGTGATGTATGTATAGAAAGCATTCGAAAATCGGGCTTTACCTCCCTCACCTGGATCTATACACCTGGTAATGCGGGCGTAAAGAGAAATGAGCGAGCAGACCAAATGGCAAGCACTGTGGTAAGAAGCATAGACAGAGCAGGAAACGTCAACTCTGTACGGACTGGGCTAGTGGATAATGAGCAATCCCTGACACTAACACGATTGCGTGACATGGGAGTAAAGCATGGTGAAGTGCGTCTATACCGTCTCCGAAACCGAGATGGGAGACAATATAAGCAGCTTCTTATAGGAACAATTATTAGATGTACTTTGGAGTGGCTGCTGCATCAGAGGACTGATCACGCATTGGAATACCCAATGTGCAGTGACGTCGTTTGCGATAATATAACATATTTCCTGGATTCTAGAAAGACCATCTTACACGAAGCTACTACAATAGAAATTGGAGATGCTCATGGACATGCATCCTAGTACGTTATTTATGCATAATGACTCTGCGTGTAATTGTTTATAATATACATTCAAAAGGATACAGAAGCTGAAATGTGCCTGGCCACTGCTCGCTTAAAACCTTTTGAAATGTATGAACGCCTATGTAAAATAAACGTCGTATGAAAGAAACGCCTTTTGCCAAAAACCATTTCGAAGCTATCAGGGGTGGTCAAACTTTGGTCATCGAGCCTAAACTAGTCAGTCAAATAAGCTTTTGTTCTGAAGGCTAGTGTAAACTTACTACATGGCAATGTAGCACACACAATATTTATAATGTATACCTTCTTATGCACACCACATATCAAAATGTAACAGTGATAACCGAAACAGTGATAGCCAGAAACTGGCGTCGCCAAATATAAAGAAGTGCTTCAATGGGGGAGATGACTGGCCAGAGGCGTAGGGAGGATTTCTAATGTTAGCTGATCACATTATCATATCGTGTGACGAGAAATGCATAATATTGTGTTTATCGTAGCTTTGTGTTTCTATATCGACTGTGACCAGTTTGTTAACCTTAAAATTGACAAGCGGAGCAAAAAAAGGTAGGCCAGACTTGGTTTAGATCTATATGATTTCAAGAAATGTTTGTCCAGAACTTATATTCAGCTTGCCTCGACCCATCTAAACGTTCGTCAAGTTATGAAGTGAACACGCAGTACTCAGTAACAGGGGTAAATATATATATATATATATATATATATATATATATATATATATATATATATATATATTTATATATATATATATATATATACATATATATAAATATATATATATATATATATATATATATATATATATATATATATATATATATATATATATATTGACACAGAAGATATAAAAAAAGTAAATTAAAACGAATATCACACTGTGAATATATTTTTCTTCTTTTCTATACAGTTTATAATTTTTTTTAAGAAGTTGATGCTATACAGAGGATAGCCACCAGTACTAGCTAAAAACTGATTAATGTGTTTGTTAAATGTCTTTCTGTGCAGCGTTAACAGCGTTCTTTTTAAATATTGTTGGTTGCCCTAAAAATATGTCAAGCACTGCAGTAACTATCATGTGTTGTTATCGCCGTTGAAAACAAATCTGACAAAATGCTGTTCTGTATTTACTGCTCATATGATGATAAATAAAGATGTTCATAGATGAGTTTATACCTTCCAGTAAATAAATAAACCAAGCTATAGCTAACGACACATCCGCGTATTTTCCATTCACTGAAAGCTCCGGCTGAAAAGCAACTGATACCATGAGTAAAGTAGTTGGAATAGAGCAAGCAATGTACAGACCAGAAATCGTCGCAACCATTTTAGCAATTTTCTGGTTTCGTTTTGACATTTTAAAAGCATGTGCTTCTTGGATAGCTTTCTTCATCCATGTCTGGCTTCTGCGCAACAGGATTGCAAGAATCAATGTACAAGTAGCAATGGTTACAAAAGCGCAAAACGGGACGAGGAAATTGTTGATCAAAAATGTTACTGTCTCAACCCTGATTTTATCCTCTCTTGGGATAAGTCCAATAAGGGTCTTGTTTCTCACAAATGACGTCTTTAGGCCTAGACTATTCACAACAAAAACAGGCGTGCCGCTAAATGTGCAAACGATGAAAATGCCAACCGTGATCACAACTGTTCTTGTTGGTGTCAGCATGTTCTTCACCTTAACAAAAGAGATAAATATGCAATATGATATAAAATAAATACATACAAATTTGGTGGTGATATAAGCAATGTTAGTTGTTTTATCAATGTAATAGTAGAACTAGCAGGAGCAGTATCAATGGTAACATAAGTAGTAATACTAAGAGTAGTAAAAGTAGCTAAAACTGTTGCTGTCAGTGTTGCTATTACAGAAATAATAGTATTAGTAAAATACGGTAAGAGACCACTAGAAACAAACATGTATTAGTATAAATTAAATAAGCACTTAATAACACAGTTTTCTTGCCAACCCTGTGTTAATAATGTCAGATTTGGACAATGAACAAACAATGAGAAATGAACAAATACAGCAACTGAAGTGCGATGCCAGAGAAGGGCTCTTAATATTAAAAAAAAAAAAAAACTTAGGTAAGATCAGAAACAATAAAATCTGAAATACACTATAGGTAGCATTAGATAACATGAGGATAAATTGTTTTGCCCTAAAACGTGGATGTCAACAAACACTATACCACTGAAGGTAATAATGACAATACTAGGTTGGAAGCGAAGGAGAGGCCGACCATGCGAACTATGGACAAAGTAAGAGATGAGACTACGTGTAGCATTTAGTAAATCTGGCTTATGAAGCTGGGGTCGTATTTGATTAAAAAAATGAAAGTTTGCGAGATGTACTCAACATGGCATTGGCCACTTTTACATGGCACTCCTTTAGGTTGCGACAATCTTGGCATCAAATGTCTAAGGAGGAAGGAGTAGTAGCATTCTGAGAATGAGCATCTGGAGGCGAAGAAGCATCTGCAGGAGACAGAGAGGAGAAAGGAGAAATACATAGAGAAGTTGCAGGAACATCTGTAGCAGCAAGAACCGCAGTGCCAACAGTGTGAACAGAAGTGTGAACATGCTATGATTAGCGGGAAGTTATTGGGCATGAAGAAGAAGAAAGAAGAAGAAGAAGAAGAAGAAGAAGAAGAAGAAGAAGAAGAAGAAGAAGAAGAAGAAGAAGAAGAAGAAGAAGAAGAAGAAGAAGAAGAAGAAGAAGAAAGAAGAAGAAGAAGAAGAAGAAGAAGAAGAAGAAGAAGAAGAAGAAGAAGAAGAAGAAGAAGAAGAAGAAGAAGAAGAAGAAGAAGAAGAAGAAGAAGAAGAAGAAGAAGAAGAAGAAGAAGAAGAAGAAGAAGAAGAAGAAGAAGAAGAAGAAGAAAGAAAGAAGAAGAAGAAGAAGAAGAAAGAAGAAGAAGAAGAAGAAGAAGAAGAAGAAGAAGAAGAAGAAGAAGAAGAAGAAGAAGAAGAAGAAGAAGAAGAAGAAGAAGAAGAAGAAGAAGAAGAAGAAGAAGAAGAAGAAGAAGAAGAAGAAGAAGAAGAAGAAGAAGAAGAAGAAGAAGAAGAAGAAGAAGAAGAAGAAGAAGAAGAAGAAGAAGAAGAAGAGAAGAAGAAGAAGAAGAAGAGAGAAGAAGAAGAAGAAGTGAAGAAGAAGAAGAAGAAGAAGAAGAAGAAGAAGAAGAAGAAGAAGAAGAAGAAGAAGAAGAAGAAGAAGAAGAAGAAGAAGAAGAAGAAGAAGAAGAAGAAGAAGAAGAAGAAGAAGAAGAAGAAGAAGAAGAAGAAGAAGAAGAAGGAAGAAGAAGAAGAAGAAGAAGAAGAAGAAGAAGAAGAAGAAGAAAGAAGAAGAAGAAGAAGAAGAAGAAGAAGAAGAAGAAGAAGAAGAAGAAGAAGAAGAAGAAGAAGAAGAAGAAGAAGAAGAAGAAGAAGAAGAAGAAGAAGAAGAAGAAGAAGAAGAAGAAGAAGAAGAGAAGAAGAAGAAGAAGAAGAAGAAGAAGAAGAAGAAGAAGAAGAAGAAGAAGAAGAAGAAGAAGAAGAAGAAGAAGAAGAAGAAGAAGAAGAAGAAGAAGAAGAAGAAGAAGAAGAAGAAGAAGAAGAAGAAGAAGAAGAAGAAGAAGAAGAAGAAGAAGAAAGAAGAAGAAGAAGAAGAAGAAGAAGAAGAAGAAGAAGAAGAGAAAGAGAAGAAGAAGAAGAAGAAGAAGAAGAAGAAGAAGAAGAAAAGAAGAAGAAGAAGAAGAAGAAGAAGAAGAAGAAGAAGAAGAAGAAGAAGAAGAAGAAGAAGAAGAAGAAGAAGAAGAAGAAGAAGAAGAAGAAGAAGAAGAAGAAGAAGAAGAAGAAGAAGAAGAAGAAGAAGAAGAAGAAGAAGAAGAAGAAGAAGAAGAAGAAGAAGAAGAAGAAGAAGAAGAAGAAGAAGAAGAAGAAGAAGAAGAAGAAGAAAGAAGAAGAAGAAGAAGAAGAAGAAGAAGAAGAAGAAGAAGAAGAAGAAGAAGAAGTAGAAAAAGAAGAAGAAGAAGAAGAAGAAGAAGAAGAAGAAGAAGAAGAAGAAGAAGAAGAAGAAGAAGAAGAAGAAGAAGAAGAAGAAGAAGAAGAAGAAGAAGAAGAAGAAGAAGACAAAGAAGAAGAAGAAGAAAAAGAAGAAGGAGAAAACCAAAATAATATGCAAAATTTATTGTGTATGTCAAATTTAGTTGAAACTTACCTGTTTCATCCTCAGGGATAACTGGGATAATTTATATATTTTAAAGTTTTTTTTTTTTTAGAACAGAAACATGTAACACGTAAATGTGATTGATGTTACCACCAGGGCAACAACAAACTAAATCTCCTATTCTTCTCTGTTTTTTCACCTTATCGGTATGATAGGCTCGAATGTATGGATCGTGTTTATTTTGCTATCCATCTTCTGTGTTGTTCATTCTTTGATTTGTGTGGTAAACTTTTAATTGATCATTTTGAATTCGTAAGTTATTATTCTTGAGACATTTTGCGTTCGGCTGAATACAATTTACCGATAAGCTATAGCGATGATATGTTGCACACACATGAATATATGCTGAGTGTCTTTTGCTTCCAGATCTTTCACTTGTAGAGGACTTTAGTAAATCAACTCCTACTTTATTTTTTACTAACTACTTTTGTGTGTAATAATCCTGCCTATTACTAGGAACCAGACAGATGGGAGGGCCTACTCTGAGATGATGAAGGAGCTGGTGCCAGTCAAAAAGGAGGAGTAGACATACACTTCCGAAGGGGAGATTATTGTTGAAAGCAGAGGACCATCATATAGCATGGGGACCTGAACGTGGCCATTACCCATATCGGTGGAAGGCAGGTAAGGCTGACATCCCTCACCAAGGACAGGGCCCTTGGAATCCTGGAAGCTACACTATGGAATAGGATAGTAGCTAGATGTACCACAGACAGCAAGGGAACCATCTTGGCCACCTTGAACACGACGAGAGAGATGGAATAGAGGATCAGGAGGATTGCCGACAACAAGGTAGGGACGACATTGGAACTACCCCATGATATTTGGATCCACATAGACATTAGCGGACTGGAAGTGGACATGGTGGTGAAAGGTGGGAGGGGGTGCCTACGAATGGAGGCAGGGAGAAGATCAAGGATGAACTGAAGAAGGGGAACCCAGGCCTGAGGTTCATGAAGGTTCCAGACTGTGCACAAGTGAGGGCAAGCTTACCACAGTACATAAGGACAAGTGTGGAGGGAAGACACCATCTGAGCAAGTAATGTTACAAGGAATGAAGAGTTGCTCATCACTCCTCTGCCGCATTGTAAGAAATGCTGGCGCATCGTACATTGCAGGAGAGACAGTCAGGCCGAAGAGCTGTCACGCGAACAAAGACTGCACTAAGGCCAAGGACGGCACGCAATTTAAAGAGAGGAACCCTGAAAGAAACTGAGTGAACTGCAATAGACAGCATATCGCCAAATATGTAGAATGTCCGGAGAGGAAGAAGGCTCTGGGCATCCGAAGAGAAGCCATCATGACTCAGACTTCGGTAGCCAAGGTCAAATGGAGACATCAGCAGAGGGACATTCGGCTAAGGCCACCACAGAAACTGGACCAGATCAGATGGTGAGCAGCAGCAGCGAGACAGAACACACAGGGACAGATGGGAGGGGAGGAAACACAGGAACGAAGAGGCTATCAGTCCTCCTAGTGCAGCCCATACAGAACAAGCACAGCCCTCGACTTCTGAACCCACTCAGTCTCACCATCCCCTGCGGTACCCACCCCTCTTACGACATGCATTTTCGTGCCACCCCTCCTATCCTCCTCTAACACACATCGCCATGCTAGCCCAGGCCCCCTCCCACCCCAGTGTCGCTCCGGCTGCCTATGCTACACGGCCACAGCTGAAAGCTGATCTGCATCCACACCACTCTTTTTTTTTCACTAGTATGCTGGTCCCGTCATGTTAGTAACCATGTACAGTCTATTCAGGTCCAGATCTGCTCACGACAAGAGTAGAACATATGCACCATTGATAGGCATTGGAGCAGAAATATATAAACTGCAAAAGGCAGTGTTGGACCTTACTGAGGAATAGAAAAGAGAAACAAAAAACCATAAAAGGGAACTGGAATAACAGAGTAACCTAAAAAGGGAGACTGACAGAACTGAAAGGACAACCGCCAATGTCTGCAGGCACACAACAACGGTTCAGAAAGCCACAGCACCCAACAGAGACCACATGAACTGAGGCAGCAATCACAGCCGATACAAGGAAAAGAATACAAATACCGGAGCGTATTAAATTATGGAAGAAATGGAGAGAATTCAAAGGCAGAAGAAAGACCATTAGTACATGTACTACACAGAAAGAGCAGCCAGGTACAGGCACCAACATATCTTTCAACGTCCCTCTTACCAAACCCAACCTACACAAAACTACAGATTATCAGCAGCCTTAAGTTGTACCCTATCGATCTATAACCGGCACTTCTAGGTCACCTTGCCGACCTGCCACTACCCTACCTCACTGCAGAGGCCCACGCAACAACGGTCCTTCCTCACACCATGCCTGATCTTACTGTCATTCAACACCACGCCTTCTCTTACCCCCAACACCAGCTTTTCTAACCCACGCTTCGCAAAAGCACATCCCAGGCTACGTCCGTCCTTACCGCCAGCACCGGCCATTCCAGCACCACGTCCCGCACCAGTAAACTTCACACTCTGCCATTCCTTACCCCTAGCACCAGCATCCCCTGCCTCATGCCCTGCCCAGAGCATATACCCTTACCGACTATCGGGTCATATATATTGGCTGCTGCTTGTGATTGGTTTACTAATTAACTAACTAGCAGGAGTTACCTCTAAACTAAAAACCAAAAACAAAACTGAACCAGACACATACACAATTAGAATTCAGTAATAAAGTAGTAAATAAACTGGACCTGCAGATAAATCAGTTTGACTGCAAAGGAGTTAAACATAACATATAAAGCAATGATGAAATGTCTACAAGGCGAGAATAATATCTTAGCCCTGCAAGAAACACATCTAAAACCAAAAGATACCTTCAAATACCCAAGTTGTAGAATTTTCAGAAATAGGAGACATACAGGTAAAGGAAGTGGCTATGCCATTCTCATCAATAACAAAATAAGTGAAATAGCTCAGAAAAAATTAACAACTAACTTTAAAGGCATACGTGTAGAAATAGTATGCAAACCATAATCCCTAATGATAATTATTATTTACTGCCCTCAAAAAAAGGTGATAGTGGAGGCAGACCTAAAAATTAAAAAAAAAATGCAGGCTAAAAATACCCAATACTTTAAGGTGCCTTTAACTGTTCGCACCCCTTGTGGTGTGAAGGAATTACAAGTGCGGCTGGACAAATCTGATGAACTTCACTTAAAGTAACCAGTTAACCATTCTCAACGACTGATCGATGACATTAATAAAATCCCAATACAAAGAAACTCGGTCATTAACTTAACAATAGTGACCGAGTGATTAGCTGGCAATCAACTGAAAATAGTTTTAGAGGACACCACAAGTGATCACCATCCAATTGTAAACATAATTAAAATCAGACCAAGTAAGTATGAACCAAGTATTCAACCTAAATGCAATTATGAGAATGACAAGTTGGACAAAGTTATAGAAGAACTGCATAACACAAATTTGATAAGGGAAGCAGGTTCAAACATATACAATTTCGATAAAAGAAAAACTACTACCATACTAAAAGTAGCAGTGAGAAATATCCCAAACTAAAATGTGAGAAACCCATCTTCACTCAGACTAATAACGGGACAAACGTAAATAAGAACCCCGTATTCTGGTTGACTCAAGAATATATGGAGGCAAGAGACCAACAACAACGAGCACTTCAGAAACATAGACAACTCAGAACAAAAGCAAATTGGGACTAGTGCACTGCCCAAAGAAATGCAAAAAAAAAAAAAAGTACATAAGGCCAAAGAGGCTCATTTGAAGACGTTCGGCCACAAAGTGAATCCACACACAGAAGAGAAGGCTGACGCAATACTTATGAGTACAACCCTCTAACTCCCACTCCTCTCGATTTCCCTCCAACAGTCTTCTCTGAGAAGCACGTGAGTTTCATAGCTCGTCAGGTTTACCTGCGTGCACTACTCTGCCCGACAAACCGCAGCAATCTTCATCATAGAGCACTTGAGTTTTAGATCATGAGAGATGCATCCTCATCAACCCTGAACAACATTCAAGAACACTTGAATTTGGTGTTCCGGAGATCTGTTACTTACGTACACTAGAGCCCAGTGACCAACTCAAAACCCCCACATCCGGACCGCACTATGACAAATGTTGGCTAGAATCATTGTGAGGACTTCGCCTGTCATTTCATACACATCACAGTGACATGCATAACCCGTTCTTATTATAGGAAGACAACTATAAAAAAAAAAATTTTCCACAATTTTTTGACAATTTCAGCTCCATCCAAACTCAAAAACTGTTTGCAGTATTTTTTGTCAAAGTTAAAATCTCAAAATTTTAAAACTATAAATGGTGGTCCAAAAGGTCGTTGTGTCTAAAGCTTGGTCTGTTAGAGATACCTCTGGCCAAATTTGAAGGAGCACGAACCGAAATGAAAACATCAGAAACTAAAAGGCAGGAGAAACACACTAGGACACCGGAAAGGATCGAACGGTCTGACTATAAGAAAAGAAGGATTAAGCCTGATAGAAGAAGCAAATACCAGAACTTAAGCCACTGACAATAATTTTGGAATTAAATTGATAATTATGCCTCCTTCTCCAAGCAATAGTATTACAGTCCATATCACAGTTGACGGAAGCTGTTAAGAACATATTCCTGACATTTATTCAGAACTGATTGACAAAAACACGGATGAAGGTGATGCTATAGTTTACACAGATGGATTAGTAATTCAGGGCAAGCGAAGTGCTTGGGCTTTCACAGTAAGCTCAATGGGAAAACCATCAAGGAAATTACTGGCGACTTTGCTGTTACAACTAGTAGTGCTACAATAGAAACTATGACTGCATCTAGGGCATTAGCATGGCTTGGTACTCAAAAGTTCACAAACGTATGCATTCTTAGTGACTCAATGAATATGCTTGAAAACTCCATGCTGGATTTATCAGGCAAAAATATATTGCAACACTAAGCACTTCTCGAATAGCTGCCCTATTATTTATCCTTGTGCCAGGCCATATGGATATTCAAGGGAACGAGCGTGCAGACTATCTTGCTGACACAGCAGTTGCTACGGCTGGTCCAGTACTGAAAAGAAGTGATGTTATGCATGACATGTGCTGCACTTACCGTACCGAAAATCACTCCAAAGGACATGACTCCTTATCCCTGTCTAGACTGATAGACATTGTGGTACAGCCTGGAGCTGCAAGAAATGCATATTTCAATAAGTGGACAAGACGTTTCATTAGCCAACACAAAGCAGACTTCATCAGTCGTTTTGCACTTGTGAAAATTTTGAGATAGAGATCAGAGCACAAATGAATCACTCCGGAGTGCTATAATAATAATCTTTTTCTATTACTAATCACTAATCAATAGCTAATTCCAGTTAACGTGAGTTAATGGGTTAACATATCCCGGATATGACAGACAGAGAGAGAGGAGAAAAAGATGGAAGGAGAGCGGGGGGTGGACACAGTAAAAAAGAGATGCTTAAAGATCAACAAATCCTTGTCACACACAAAAACCCAACACTGGACTGCATGTCACTTTGTAACCTTTTTGTGATGCCCAAATACAACAGTACTTTATGGCTGGGTTTTTGGGATGTGCACCTGCCTGATTCTCGTCCTTTAGATGTTAATCCTGGAGAATACAAATCTGGAGCAGTAGAACCTAAACGCGAAAACTCTAAAAACACAAAAAGGAATAACTTAAACAGATTAATAATATTGGGGCAGACATGGAAGGATGTGAGGGTGACAGCAGTTAACAGAACATCTCTGAAAGTTAACAGAAAGCACACACCTATAGCCACACCGATAACACCATTGATTAGAAAGGGGTGATCCTCAAGGGCTAACAAGGAATAACTGCATATCATTGGCCATGTACCAGGTATAACCCATACACATGTTTCAGTACTTAGGAAATTGTTGACATAAAGGCGATTTGTCAACCAGTACCTCCTGCAATTGTCCATATCCACAGGCTGAACCAGATACATTAGGGCTCCCGATCTCATGTACTGCATGAGACCAAAGACAATCAACAGTGTCAACATGTAAGGATAAGTTAGCTTCCAAAAAGGCCAAAACTAGTATAGTGGCCAGTTAAGTGTCCACCTTTGATTCTTTATCTCATTTTTGTGCCATGTAGGCTTTTGACCGGCCACTGTGAATGAAGAATGTATCCACTGACATCAACACCTGGGAACGACAATCGAATTGTCACAAGTGGGGCTGATATCATCAACAACAAAATAATTACCCAAAAAACTATGGCAATTAGTTGCTGAGCTCGTGTCTCAGTCCTCTGTGTGGTATTCAGCAGGGGCACCTTGTAAGGTCCAGTTCAAGCACTGCTGCTGATCACTTCACTGACAAGCACAATGCTATCATTAACAGAGCACGTGTTTGACATGTAGGCTTCTAACTAGACAGGAAGCTGAACAGGGATACTAGCGGGCTTTAAAACTGTCTTGAGAATGCAGTAATTTCAATGGAAGATCTGACGTATGTCCGCCGATAGAGCTGAAGTCCTACGAGACCGAGCATAATCTCCAACAAAGATCCGTCTCGAAAGTATAAGTCCTGGACAAGGTTTTACAAATGCATCTAGGACCTACATTGAACATGGCTCTGGTTTAGCTAGCCCAACCCTAAAAGCTTATCAATAATGTATCACTAACACAAGCAGAAGTTAATATGCTATTAGCCGTTAACGTCTTTATGCTAACAACTTAACAAACTTCTTCAATGTAGACTCCAAAAACAGCTAAATGCCTAACGTTATTATTTCTGAATTTTTTTTTATTTTTATATTTTATTTTTAAGTGTTTGCCTGAAACGACGAAACCACTCAAAAAGTTTATTCACATCCCCTTGGATTTTCACACTGTCAAAATAATCTTCCAACTAAGTCTACCTAAGAGAGAAATCTCACTAAAGCAGTATTGGGTGTGATTGCTGAACAGGTCCCAATTGAGACCATTGGCTTCTGAATAAGTGCTGTCTGTTGTAGGAAGTAAACTAAAACGCTGGGATGTGATGGTGAATATATGTTTCCTCCTTTTTAACACAATGGGTGTCGTCGATTAAACAGTGATTCAATCAATAATCTTTCGCGTGAAGGATGATCATCGAACCGATCCCCTTGTCACTTCTTGCAGTATCACTCTCTTAAGACCATTATGATCCATCCGTGCTAGTGCGCCAAACATTTAGCCCACACAATTGAAGCCCAAAGCACACTATGAACAACTAATTTCAGCTGACGTTTA
>CAJHNH020001250.1:155000-157500 GCA_905116865.2 Candidula unifasciata | reverse complement strand
GCCTTAATAATGTACGTGGCGCTCAAACTTTCATGACAGTTACTACTGTCGTCTAATTCGCAGTTTTGTGTGTGTGTGTGTGTGTGTGTGTGTGTGTGTGTATTAGTTAATTTCCCTGTTGAATTTCATTGCCATAAAGGCAGAACTAATCACCCAGTTGCGTCTGGGCAAACAATAAACCCAGCCGCACACCTACTCCCAACAGTTTCTTGATCTCTCAATGTCAGACGTAGTGTTCTAATCTATGGTTGTTGTTCAGAGTTTACTTGTGCTAATCACTCAGACTGCATCACTATTCACTTTTCTTTCAGACTGTAAAGTAAAAAAAAGCAAAAATGTAAAGAACATGGCAATATCAATTCATTAATCTGTTATTTCGCTTGCTGTGATCTCTGGCGGAATATTCTAGTTTTTACAAATCTGGCGTATTTGTTTGTTGATTGTTGGTTTATTGCCTCTCAAGCAGACGCAAGCCTACTTTGAAGAATGCCCCATTTAGTCGACTCTTATGACATGCTTGCTGGGGAGGGAGTGTTCTATCTAGTTTTCCTAACAATGGAGTGCCGGTACCCACACTGGGAGAATCTGCTGTATGATGCTAGATCTATATATTGGTAAATGGTAAACATGAGATCAGCTGCATTTTTTACCCTCTTAGTACTCAACGTATTTTCTGGTACCAGTTTTAGGTGTCCTCAACCCGCAATCCCAGTTCACCTTTATTTTGTTTTTTGTTCAATTCGCCCACATGGATGATTTTAATTTTTTTTTCTGTAGGCACAGTTCTTAACAAGGGCATTACACACAATGGTATCGCGGTGAAGTTACTTCTTGGTATAGGCTCAAGATTTGTGTTTGGTACATGACCTTTTTTGGAAAGCGACACGTATGGTAGAACACAGTTGATTCAAAATGAGTCACTCTTGCTTGCCTCTATCAATAATTAAGGAAATTTTTGCCCAGTAGATGACAGTACCACTCAACAAAGTTTAAACAACCCTAAAAGCATGGTCTGTAATGACCAGATACTGTCACATCCTGAAGAGAATCAAGAAGCAACATTTTTGGACTGATTTTTAGTAGAAGTTAAATTGAGTAATTCGATGTGGCTAAGCGGATAGACGGATCTGAAGGACGCGGGTTTGCTCCCTGGTGGAGCCAGACTTTTTTTCACAAATGACCTTGGCTCCCATTTCGACCTAGCCTGGAATGGGTACCGGCTGCAATCCCATGAAGTAAAGGCGACCGACGTGATGATGACCATATCACCCATAGTGTGCTGATTGGTCTTTAAAAACATAGGTCTAGCCCTCTATGCCCTATACGCCTAATAGCGTGGAAAAGGTCATTCACTTAACTTTTTACCAAATTGGGTGAGCCTCAAACAGGACCTGATAGAAAAAAGACGCAGAAAAAATAAAAATGAAAAAAAAGTCACATTTAATTCTTCTGCAGTTTATTGATTAGGGGTTCTTTTTACTTAAAAAAAAGGATGGCTATTTTATTTATATAATCTAGTGTTAAGCAGTGTTTAAATTATCGTATACACCTCTATCAATGTAACGTATGTCAAAAACAAAAGGGATTGTGGTTTGTTATGTATGATTTAATCATTTTACTTTGATTTCTAACGGGGCATTTTGTTTGGTATACATCCAAACATCTGTAACGGATTAAGGACGTATTCTGAGGGTCAATGTATTTGCTTTCAAATAATATCTCTACAGAAATGGGACTAGAGGACATATATAATGATATCCCTTGTGATATGTATAAATTTCTGTGTCATTTGAGATATATTTTTTTGACCGTCTCTTCGTTATTTGGATGCATTTCTGTATGAATAGTTGCACTTTTTTTTTTTTTTTAATTTCAAAAATGTAGCTCTATAATTTATTAGGTTGCCAAAAACAGACAGAATAAAGCAGAACAACAATTATAGACCTGGGGAACCAGCTGAAACAGCAAACTGAAAAGACACATAATACACAAATGGTTTGAAGCATTTGCTCTCTGAACTAAAACCTCATAGAAGTAAATTTTCAGTTTGCTTTCCAACGCCATGGAAGGGGGAGTAGATGGGTGGAAAAGGGGAAAGGGTAGGTGGGGATGGATGGGGGTGTTAGATCAATGTTCTTAAACAAGCAACACGTAAAAAACAGAAATTACTATTAATTAGTATGTTGCTAAAATATACTCTGTCGTAAAGCATAGATATCACAGTCTATATGTGAACCACAAAACAACCTGCCAACCGCTATTAAGGCCAAAGCCTAGAAGAGGAAGGAAAATAAGAAAAAGAAGAACAGGTAAGAAAAAGAAGCTTCCTTAACTTCTTCTTATTATTATTTTTCTTCTTCTTCTCCGCATACGACAGTTTTTATCCCTCTAAATAAAATATAAAAAAGTAACTACATTCAAATGTTGGCCATGCTAAAAATGATACCAGGCAATGTCCTAGAAGAAAAAGAGGCCAGATGTTTAAAACGTAATATACTAA
>CAJHNH020001250.1:60000-152500 GCA_905116865.2 Candidula unifasciata | reverse complement strand
GCCTTCATACATACACACGTGTAGCCACACAAACATTCATACATACATACCAACATACATAATACGTACATGCATGCATACATATAGATACATTCTTGGTGGGTGGGGGGTGGGGGCCACACTATTTAGCCTGCACCACAAAGATGAAACCATGTAAACCGTATGATACAGTTGCATTAGATCACTCAACATTCGTGAAGTACCGTGTAGTTCATTTGTCTTCCAACAAAACAAAACAAAAAACAAGGCTTCTTTGCATTTTTTTTTTACACAATAAATAGAAAAAATGATCCATACAAAATTGAACAATTGTTTATGTATTCTCTCCTTATAATTATAAATTAGAGGGAGAAACATAGTTTTTACGAGCAACACGCAGCACTTCCTGGAAGATGGAAGTAAATAATGTACAGTTGGCCACCCAATGAGGTTATATGGAAGCGGCGCAGATATGGTTATATAGACGAATGACAAGACTACCCTGGGCAGATACAAGAGGAATGAAGATCACTTTCAATAAAATGACTAAGAAAAAGAATGTATGTCTACGTCAGAAGGAGAACACGTATATTCTTTGGCCATGTCAATAGTTGTTAATGTGCAAATCAGGTCGAATGGTTCCACCACACTTCATGCACCGCTCTGTGATGCCTACATTCGCCTGCCGCCTAATATCATGCCTATTAAAAAAGAGGAGATAATTGGACATTAGATGCTAAACTTTTTTTTTTTTTTTGAAAGATAAAAATTACAGTAATTTGCAGGGTCAAGCTATCTTGCTGGTGTGTTGAGCGAGGGTAGTGAGGGCGGTTACGACTGGGACACTTATAAAAAAAGTTAAATGTGAGGTATCTCAGGATGAGGTGCCGGTAGGTCATCGTGTTAGTAATAGTTAGGCTCCGATATGTGGGTGGTCTGACATATGGCCGGCAAAACATTACGTGGGTGTATTGCTGAAGTTAGCATAGCCTGTATGTGGGGGCCGCAGGTGATGTGGGCTCCCTAGAGAGGGGGCTTTAGGGGTTAGCGTAGAGTGGAGAGGGTGCCACGGACTTGTTCATAGGGTAGCAAGGGCGTTGTGTGAGTGCCGCAGGGTGATCCAGCGGACAGCCAGTAGAACTACCCCAGGATTCTTGATTTTGTTTTAGCCGTTCCCATATGACTAGAAAACGGCGCATCATGTGACATTTCTAGTACTTTTTTGCGAAACTGTTCCGGCAGCACCGTTTGTGATGCTGTCATCGTTCCTTTTTTATACACCCGTGCCAAAATATCTTTTTTCAGTGTAAACGACCATCTACCAGGCTTCTCATCTATGAGGTTGAAACATTTCTTTAATGTTGGGTCCATCCTCTGGAGTTCTAAAAATATAGGTTGACCACCTGTTGGGGTTTCTATGTTAGAGATGCTGATGGATTGAATCAGATCTGTCTGTGCTTTATCTTCTCTTTTTTGCGTTTGCTGTATTGTGACAGCATTTACGTTAAGAAACTCCCCCCCCCCCAAATTTTTTATTGCTAACTCATTGTTGGTATTTACATTTGGTACATTATCAATGAGTATTCCGGAACATGGAGCGGGCAGTACTGCTGCCTTTGTTATGCAGTGTAAAAGAGGCAATTTTTTTTTTAACGAGAGCTACCTTATTTCTTTCCTTATTACCTCCAAAAGTTATGCACACAATGTGCTCTTCTGTGTGGTCTTTCTCTTGCACTAATGCTCTGTGTACACCAATTAGTGTAGCGCCTGTATCACATATTACTGTGCAAGGTATACTGTTAGCGAATCCCCTGAAATAGCGCAAGGATCCAATGGTCATGCTAGCCGAGTGTGCTTCTTGAATCGGCACACTGTTTACGCAAGTCAGATTCCCATTTTCATGGAATCCTTTGCATATTTTGCAGTTTTCGATCCCTAGTTCGGCAATCTCTTAGACTAAGTTGGTTATTAAGTCTTCTTCTGATTCACTGCTTGATGAATTCAAGACCATATTAGCCTCTTTTATTATACTTCCTGCATAGCAGTTCCTGCGTATATGCCAAAGGCCCCACACTTGAAGCACTGTAGGTTTGTGGCATACCTTGTTACCTTAGATTGTTGTTTTTGGACAAAATCTCGTAGATAATTAATGTAGTTTGGGTTTTTATCACACCTATCTAGGCTTCTATGCGTGTGTTTGCAGTGTGAACATGTTATTAGAGTTCCCCGTTTTGCTACTGGGTGTCGTTTTTTTTTTCCTGACATGAGCTATGTCGTTTATAGCTATAAGGACCTCTCTCTTGAGAATATCTCGCGGCTGCCCCAAAAGCTAGATCGGGTTGTGAGCAGGTCGCAAAGACCTCCTTATGGGCGTAAAAGAATGCTTCTTTTTTTTTCTTTATGTCACCTACTGATGTGCATCTATTCTCTTGTAAGAGCGTCGACATACTAGCAGGAATTGAGACTAAGAGTTTATCACGCACTAGCAAATCCTTCAATAAGTAGAAGGAGTCTTGGACTTTTTCCGCTTTCAGCCATTTATCTAGAGTACTCTGCACCTCTGCGACATAGTCCACAAACGTCTGTTTGCTATTTGGTGCCAGAGTTTTGAAAAGTGATACTTCAGTCAGTAGTTTTTCCCTTTCAAACGCTTTTTGGGCTAACTGTAATTTCTTTTCAGCAGCTAGTTCCACCATTTTTAACTCCTTCTCTGCTTCTCTGGTCAACAGACGCTCTTCCCTCTGTTCACTCTTCCATTCGCGAAACTGATCCTCTGACCATCTCTGTAGCTCTTTGTCTGCCATCTTCTGCCCTAGGGTAATGAATTCTTCTAGTGACGTCATTTCGTGTATCCCTGGGAAATGCGTCGGGTATGCCGGAGTTCATCGACCAGCTCCCACGTTGTCAGACACCTTTTATAGGTGTAACACAAGTACCCTTGTTAAGTGTGACCAGATATTCCCACACTTTCATGAACATGTAAACGCTGATTACCTTGTTCCAGTTCTCAAATAATGTTTATTTAAGAACTCATGATAATTGCAAAGTTAGTATGGCTCCCACACAACGTTATCGACTACGGAGTAACCACCGATTTTATTCGTATGGCTCACAAGCACACTAATCTCAGGTAGTCACTGGCTATATACATCAACATTACGCTGGTATAGCTGATCACAAACTCATCCTAGCAATATGAACAAAGTCATGAGAGGCTATCAGATGCCTTTATAGCAATCATTAGTTTCATCCTGGCTACCACACTTAACTTTATCATCCGGCTACACAACAGAAATTCTTGTCACGTGTGTGAATAACCACTACTGTCCTGTCCACAGTTTTAAATCCAGTCCATTCCAAGCGAAAAACAATTCCCACCTTTTAAAAGGGCACCAAACAAACACACCCGTTCACTGGACTCTCCAACTACTAGCTGCGGTGTGTCGCTCTAATTGTTTGTCCAGTCCCCCTGTAACCTCCCCACCCAGTTACCTGTATTGCCCTGCGGGTCTACACACAACCCGTCTGACCAGTAATCGACCTGTCTGCTGTTATGAGTCAGTCTAGTCGTTGCTTGTCTTTATCTCGCAGTGTGTGATAAAGTTGACTCATGACAGTTGTGAATAGATATCGCTAACAATGCCATAATAGCTGCACTTTACAGCGAAAACAATATTTCTTTACCTCCTGTATGTGTATCCTTACAAGAATGTTTTTGTTTCTGTTCAACTGCAAATGGATTTTTTTTTTCTCCAGGTGAAGAACATTGTTACTCCAAAAAGAACAACTGCTATCACAGTTGTCATCTTCATCGTTTTCACCCTTTAGCGGCACACCTGTGTATGCTATGAATACACTGGGCTGGAAGATGTCACTTGCCAAGAACAAGACCATTGTAGGACTTATCGTCACTAATGGTAAAGTCAAGGTTGAGACAGTTGCGCTTTTGATCAATACCTTTCTTATTCCTCTTTCTGCATTCGTAATTATTGCTGCCTGCACGATAATGTTGGTCGTTCAGCTTCGCATAGGACTCACATTTTCAAAAACAGCCATGAATAGTGTTCAGGCAAATAAAATCACCAAAAGAAACACAAAAATTTCCAAAATGGTGGTGACAATTTCCACTCTTTTTATTGTATGCTTTGTTCCAACTACAATTTTCATGGCTGCAGTCGCGTTTGTGCCAGACCTCTCTGTGAAAGGAAAGTATATTTCTTTTTCAAAGATTATTGGAGGGTTCATTCATGTAATGGAAAGCATCAATTCGTCTATGAATATATTTATATACCATCATATGAGCATCAAATACCGTGTTGCATTTCGACAGTTGTTCACTAGATAATCTACAGCTAATTACAGATATGAGAAGACGATGACGATGATAATGAAGAAGAAGAAGAAGAAGAAGAAGAAGAAGAAGAAGAAGAAGAAGAAGAAGAAGAAGAAGAAGAAGAAAAGAAGAAAAAGAAGAAGAAGAAGAAGAAGAAGAAGAAGAAAAAAAGAAAAAAGAAGAAGAAGAAGACAATGAAGATTAAGAAGAAAAAAAAAAAGAAGAAGAAGAAGAAGAAGAAGAAGAAGAAGAAGAAGAAGAAGAAGAAGAAGAAGAAGAAGAAGAAGAAGAAGAAGAAGAAGAAGAAGAAGAAGAAGAAGAAGAAAAAAAGAAGAAGAAGAAGAAGAAGAAGAAGAAGAAGAAGAAGAAGAAGAAGAAGAAGAAGAAGAAGAAGAAGAAGAAGAAGAAGAAGAAGAAGAAGAAGAAGAAGAAGAAGAAGAAGAAGAAGAAGAAGAAGAAGAAGAAGAAGAAGAAGAAGAAGAAGAAGAAGAAGAAGAAGAAGAAGAAGAAGAAGAAGAAGAAGAAGAAGAAGAAGAAGAAGAAGAAGAAGAAGAAGAAGAAGAAGAAGAAGAAGAAGAAAAAGAGTTCTGGATGACATTTGCGCCTGATTGAATACAATTTACCGATAAGCTAAACTAATGATTTGTTGCACACACATTCTATGTGAATAAAAGTTGAGTCTGATGAAAAAAATATTCAATATATATACATACATTTACTGATTGTCTTTTGCTTCCAGATCTTTGACAGTTTGAAAAACGCACTAGATTTTTGTGCGATTTTAAATGGTATTTAGATGTCATCTTACTCCATAGCGATATAAAGCTGTCGACTTTTTCAAGAATGTGATTGTTTGGTTTGATGTCCTCTGAACTAATAAAACGATTGACTTTTTTTTTAAAGGCTGTGTTAAAGCAAAAAGTTGCATTTTCAAACATGTGTTCTAGTTCTTTTTTTCGCTACTTTTGTATGTGTGTGTGTGTGTGTTTTTTTTTTTTTTTTTTTGTATTTTAATTTCACTAGTAGAGTACTTTGGTAAATCAGCTCCTACTTTATTTATTAATACTAACTTTTTTCTGTGTAATAATCCTGCCTATTACTAAACTAGACAGGTGTGAGGGCCTACTCTGAGATGGTGAAGGTGCTGGTTCCAGTCAAAAGAGAGGAGTAGACGGACATCTTCCAAGCAGACAAAGATTGTTGTGGAAAACCGATGACCATCGAATAAGATGAGAACCAGAACGTGGCCATCACCCATATCGGTGGAAGGCAGGTGAGGCTGACCTCCCTCGCAAGGACAGGGTCATTGGAATCCTAGAGGCTACACTAGGGAAGAGGATGGTGACTATATGTACCACTACAGAAAGGCAACCATCTTGGTCACCTTGAACACGACGAATGAGATGGAAGAGAGGATCAGGAGGATTACCAACAACAAGGTAGGCACGACATTGGAACTACCCCATGATACTTGGATTCACATAGACATTAGCAGACTGGAAGTGGCCTTGGTGGTAAAAGGGGAAGGGGCTGCCTACGAATGGAGGCGTGGAAAAGATCAAGGAGGAACTGAAAATGGGGAACCCAGGCCTGGAGTTCATGGAGGTTTCAGACTCTGCACAAGTGAGGACAAGCTTACCACAGTAAAAAAGGTAAGGTGTGAGGGAAGACACCATCTGAGAAGGTAATGTTAAAAGAAAAGAAGAAATTTTGTGAGTTGCTCATCTCTCCTTTGCCGCATTGTAAGAAATGCTGGCGCATCGTCCACTGCAGGATAGACAGTCAGGCCAAAGAGCTATCACGCGAACATTGTGTTTAAGACTGCACTAAAGCCAAGGACGGCAGGCAATATAAAGAGGAGAACCCTTACAGAAAGTGAGTGAACCGCATCAGACAGCAAATCGCTAAATATCTAGAAAGTCCGGAGAGGAAGAAGGCACTGGGCATCTAAAGAGAAGCCATCATGATTCAGACTTCGGTAGCCTTTGTCAAATGGAGACATCAGCACAGGGACATTCGGCTAAGGCCACCACAGGAACTGAACAAAAATCAGATGGTGAGCAGCAGCAGCGAGACAGAACAAACAGGGACGGATGGGAGGGAAGGAAACACAGGAACGAAGAGGCTATCAGTCCTCCCAGTGCAGCTCCTACAAAACAATCACAGCTCTCGACCTTTGAACCCACACAGTCTCACACTCCCCTGCTGCACCCACCCCTCCTATGACATGCACTGACGTGCCTCCCACACCATCCCCCTCAAACACACACCACAATGCTAGCCAAGGCCCCCTCTGACCTCTGCGTCGCTCCGGCTGCCTATGCTAAACGACCACGGCTGAAAGCCGATCTGCATACCGACCACTCTTCCTTTATACTTGTATGCTGGTCCCGCCATGTTAGTAATCATGTACAGTCTATTCAGATCCAGATCTGCTCACTACAAAAGTAGAAACATATGCACTATTGAGAGGCATTGGAACGGAAAGATATAAACTGCAGAAGCAGTGTAGGACCTCACTAATTAAAAGAAAAGGAAAAACAAAACAACAACCAGAAGAAGGAACTGGAATACCTGAGGAACATAATATGGAGACTGAGAGACTTAAAAAGACAACCGCCAACGTCTACAGGCACACAACAGTTCAGCTTGCCACAGCACCGAAAAGAGACCATATGAACTGAGGCAGCAATCACAATGAAGAGAATACGAATGCAGGAGCATATGAAATTATGGAAGAAATTAAAAGAATTCATAGGCGGAGGAAAGACCATTAGTACGGGTTCCACACAGAAAGAGGAGCGAAGTACAGGCACCAAAAGATCTTTCCACGTCCCTCTCACCATACCCAAGTACACAAACCTTTACATAATCAGCAGCCTTCAGTTGTACCCTTCCGACCCATAACCGGCACTCCCAGGTCATCTTGCCGACCTGCCACTACCCTACTTCAAGGCAAAGGCCCACGCAACCACTGTCCTTTTTTACACGAGGCCTGACCATACTTTCATTCCACACCACACCTTTCCTTACCACCAGCCTTTCCAACCCCACGCTCCGCAAAAGCACATCCCAGACCATGTCCGACCTTACCGCCAGCACCGGCCTTTCCAGCGCCACGCTCAGCAACATCGAACTCCATACTCTGCCAGTCCTTACCTCTAGCATCAGCATCCCCTGCCTCAAGCCGTGCCCAGAGCATCTACCCTAACCCCCGCCCATCAGTTAATATATATTGTCAGTTGCTTGTGATTGATTTACTAATTAACTAACTAGCAGGAGTTACCTCTGAACTAAAAATCAAAAACAAAACTGAACCAGACACATTAAAAATTAGAATTCAGTAATAACGTAGAAAATAAACTAGACCTGCAGATGAATCAGTTTAACTGCAGAGGAGTTGAACATAACATATAAAGCAATGATGAAATATCTACAGGGCGAAAAAAATATCTTAGCCCTGCAAGAAACACATCTAAAACCAAAAAATACCTTCAAATACCCAAGGTGTACAATTTTCAGAAATAACACACAGGTAAAGGAGGTGGCTTTTCCATTCTCATCAATAAAGAAATAAGTGAAATAGCTCAGGATAAAATTAATACAACTAACTCTAAAGACATATGTGTAGAAAAAGCATGCAAACCAGAATCCCTAACGATAATTATTATTTACTGCTAAATAGAGGAGGCAGACCTAAAAATAAATAAAATGCATGCTGAAAATACACAATAATTTAAGGTGACTTTAACTGTTCGCACCCCTTGTGGCGTTAACGAATTAAAAGTACGCCTGGCCCAAATCTGATGAGCTTCAATGAAGATAACCAGTTACCGGTTCTCAACGACTGATCAATGACATTAATCCTATCCCAATACAATTAGACTCGGTCATTAACCTAACAATAGTGACCAAGAAAATCGCTGGCAATCAACTGATAATAATTTTGGAGGACACCATCCAATTGTAAACATGATTAAAATCAGACCAAGTAAGTATTAACCAAGTAATTAACCTAAATTCAACTATAGGAAAGACAAGTATTACAAAGTTATAGAAGAACTACATAACATAAATTTGATTTGGGAATCAGGTTCAAACATATACACTTAAAAAAAAAAAAAAAAATAACTACCACACATAAAGTAGCAGTGAGAAATATCCCAAACCAAAATGTGAGAAACCCATCTTCTGTAAGGAAGAAATAGCACTCACACTAATAACAGATCAAACGTAAATAAGAACCCCGTAGCGTGGTGGACTCAATAATATACGGAGGCAAGAGACCAACAAAAACGAGCTCTTCAGAAACATTTAAAACTCAGAAAAGAAAATTGGGACGAGTGCACTGCCTAAAAGAATGCAATAAATAAAGTAGTAAACAAGGCCAAAGAGGCTCATTGGAGGACAATCGGCAAAAAGGTAAATCCAGACACACCAGCTATTGAAGTATGAAATCAGAATAAAGTTAGTAAAGGGAACAAAGTACGATTCCTATAATACAGACACCTGCATTGGCAGTTAGTGATACAACTGAGGAAGATACAAAATTATCATACTGTTATAGCCCAAAGACAAAGACATGTCCCAGGATTTCCCTGAACATACCAAGGAACCGGATGTCATGTATGGCGCTGACTAAACTTGCAGGCTGCCTGGTGTCCAAGACCCCAGCTCCATTGGTGAACACAAAAATGGTCAGAACAGCTGGGTATAGATGCATGTAGACCTATCTCCACTCTTTGTCAATGTATCATCACTTAGAATTAGCTCAATCTCCCGATCCTACTCTTTAATAGCGGTGTATCCTTTAGCTACAGCATTCTCTTTCTTCTTAATA
Organism: Candidula unifasciata; assembly: GCA_905116865.2. Lineage (NCBI taxonomy): Eukaryota > Metazoa > Mollusca > Gastropoda > Stylommatophora > Geomitridae > Candidula > Candidula unifasciata. Next base: position 143,348 of record CAJHNH020001250.1, on the reverse strand, counting down.
ACTCACTATTTGGACCACTGAATAACAACGATGTCACAGGCGGTGCTGATATCATCAACAAACCAATAACTACCAGAAAAAACTATGGCAATGAGTTGCTGAGCTCGTGTGACTGTCGTCTGTGTGATATTCAGCAGGGGCACCTTGTAAGGTCCCGTTCAAGCACTGCAGCTGATCACTTCACTGAGAAGCAAAGTGTTATCATCAACAGAGCATGTGTCTGATATGTACGCTTCTAACTGGACAGGAAGATGAACAGAAATACCAGCGGGCTTTGAAATTGTCTTAAGAATGCAGTAATTTCCATGGAAGTTCTGGCGTTTATCCGCAGATAGAGCTGAAGTCCTACGACACCAAGCATAATTTCCAACACAGATCCGTCTCGAAAATGTCAGTCCTGGACCAAGTGTCCCGAATGCATCTAGGACCCGCATTGACCATACCTGTGGTTTAGCTAGCCCAACCCTAAAAGCTTATCATAAATGTATAATTAACACAAGCAGAAGTTAACATGCTACTAGCCGTTAACTTCTTCATACTAACAAACTTCTTCAAATGTAGACTCCAAAAACAGCTATATGCCTATTACATTATTCGCAGGTAGACCCAGCCTAAAATGGGTACCAGGATGGCTGTCCTGGGGAAGTAAAGACAGCCGGCGTAATGTTGACCACATTACCCATCCAGTGCCGATTGGTCTGTAAAAAATATGGGGCGCTCTGCCCATATACCCGATGCGCCTTAGGCGTAATAAGGGATCTTTGCTTTTACTTACTTATTACATTATTACTTTTAAGAAACTCTGAGAACAGTTTTTGTCTGAATTTTTTAAATTTCTGTTTGTTTTGTTTTAAGTATTTGCCGGAAACGACGAAACCACTTACATGTTTTATCCACATTCGATTTTCATACTGTTAAAATAATTTTCCAGCTAAGTCTACCTAAGAGAGAGAGAGAGAGAGAGAGAGAGAGAGAGAGAGAGAGAGAGAGAGAGAGAGATAGAGAGAGAGAGAGAGAGAGAGAGAGAGAGAGAGAGAGAGAGAGAGAGAGAGAGAGATCTCACTAAAGCAAAATTGGATGCGATTGCTGAACAGGTCCGAATTCAGATCATTGGATTCTGAATAAGTGCTGTCAGATGTATGAAGTAAAACCAAACGCAGTGCTGTGACGGTGAACGTTTCCTTATTTTCACCATAATATGTGTCGACGGTAACAATAGAGGCAGATTAAAACACTCATTCAATCAATAACCTTTCCCGTGAGTGATGATTATCGAACCGATTCCCCTGTCACTCTCTTCTGACTATTATGATCCATCTGTGCTAGTGCGCCAAACATTTAACCCATACAATTGGAGCCCGCAACACACAGGGAAAATTTTAGCAATGCGAACAACTAATTTAAGCCGACGTTTACTTGTAGTTAACAAGACGGACTGAACATCCCCTGACATGTGTTTACAACTGTACACTTACCTATGGTTTATAACCGTGTGCAATGACGCTGGTTCACATTTCCCGACTTTACCTTTACACCCGGCCCTTTTCCACGCCGTTAGGTGTACTGTTCATACAGGGCTGGACCTATATTTTCAAAAACCAATCGGCACTTGTTTGGTTATGTAGTCGCCATCATGCCGGTCGCCTTTACTTCCTAGACTGCACCTGGCACCCACTAAAGGTTGGGTTGACCTGGGAGTCAAAGTCATTTTTGAAGAGACTCTGGTTTTGTGAGGGCAAGAACCCACGATCTTCCGATCCGCAAGGGGGCGTCTAGCCACTAACACTACAGCGACTCCCTTTCATTCATCTATCATCATCAATCAGCAAGTCGTTTTCAGCACGTCGCTCTCTTCACAACACGCCTGAAAGTATCTCTTTCCCTAGCCAGCTCTTCGGCCCCATGTGCTTTCAATGCTAATACATCTTCAATGTCTTGTATCAATCTTCGCGGTGGTCGACCCCTGCCTGGCCTTCAACAAACGGCACTCTCCATCACCGTCTTTTCGAAGCCTCCATGACGCTTGATGTGACCAAAATACTTCAACTTTCCTCACAGGATGCTGTTTATTAGCCAATTTTCCTTGATGTTCAACTCGTTCAGAATGTCAATGTTTTTTTCTCTTCCTGATCCATGGTATTCTAAGATTTTTTCTACATTTCAGTTCAAAAGCTGCAATCATTTTCCTTAGTGGCTGAGTGAGAGTCCGAGACTCACAACCGTAGGTTGACACAGGAAAATGCATGATCTCAAGATTTTTACTTTAACCAATTTACTTGTGCTTTGAAACAGGTTCTTCGTGCTATTTAATCTCTGTATTGGTGATGCAAGTCTTCTTCTGACTTCTGTTCAAGAAAGAACCCAAGTATTCGAAATCTGTTACATTTTCTATTTCTTCATTTTGGATTGTGATGCGTGGCTGGTGTGCTGTATTTGCTAACTACATACTTGTTGTTAATTTGGGTTTATTTTTAATTTTAAAAAAAAAGCATAACTTCTTCACTGTCTTTTTTGACGGTCGGGAATTTTTTTTTCAAAACTGTATACACTGTTGAAATGGAGAACTATGTCGTCTGCATATCTTAGTTCTAGGATAAGATTACCTCCGATGTTTAGTAGATCATACCTCTCACATGCCTAGTCGCTAATTGCTTTTCTCAAAACCGAAAACAAAAACAAAAGAAAAAAAATCTTAAACATCATAAGGTGAGACCCTAAGGATAGGATCTTGGTCATCTTCGTGATCTGAGAAAGAGAACACGGGTAAAGCTAGTACAAGCAGCAGAGATTGTCTAGCGTCATAGTGATCTGGAGAAAACACAGAAGGATGGTGCAGTTTCCAGAAAAAGTAGCAAAGGCATTGAAAATTTATTGGCTAAGGAAGAACAGAGTTCTGGATAACTGGCTAGAGAGAAAGAGAGACTTTCAGGTGTGTCGTAAAGAAAGTGACATTCTGTAATCGTCATGCTGACTGATTGATTGATTGGGTACACATTTACTAAGTGAAATTAGATTATGAAAGACACAACAGTTATATTTAGCTCTCCGTGGTAATTGGGATAATGAATAAACTCTCACGCACGCACACATACACGAACACACACACACACAGGCTCATACACATGCACACACCAACATACATATATACATACACACACATACGCAAGCACACACACATACACACACTTGCTTTTTTCCCTAAGTTATTTTTGGGAAGCAGCCCCCTCCCCTTCCCCCACCCCCCCCCCCATCCACCACTCCCTGCCATTTAAAGACGCTTTTGTTTTTAAGCATTTATTCATGCATTTCAAAATATTCAAGCAACTATTTTGCATTAACCATACATACATGATAACAATTTATTTAAAATAAGAACCCTAGATAGAAATCTATCATTATTTCATTGCATAGCTGCATTATGTATAAACGTGTCTTGCTGAGTGAGCGCAGACTTGTTTCGTTCCATATTATGAAATCCATTCAGATAGAGATGTTGTGTACGCTTATTCTTTAGTATAAAATCCATTCAGATCGAGAGGCTATGTACGCTTATTCTTTAGAATGATATCCTCCCCCTGTATGTTCCGGGACCCTGTTATAGGGAAAACAAGAATAGACCCACTGCCTACCTAAAATCATGTCGTAATAGTCAAGTAATAGAGAGCTTCCTTCGAAGTCGGAGTGCATCTGTCTGAGAGGCAAGGAAGCAGCAATCTGTATACAAATCAGTTCTGTAAAAAAGGATGCACACGCAGCACACAAGTCCAGGAACAGAACTTCAGTTCAGAAGTGGATAAACAACCAGAACTTTCTGCAAGAGTTTACAATTGGTGAACGCGAAGAAGAAGAAGTATGAAATCCAGAGAGACTGTAGGCTTTTTCTTTAGTATGAAATCCATTCAGGCCGAAAAGCTGTAGGCTTATTCTTTAGTATGAAATCCATACAGACCGAAAAACTGTAGGCCTATTCTTTAGTATGAAATCCATACAGACCGAAATACTGTAGGCTTATTCTTTACTATAAAATCCATACAGACCAGAGACTGTAAGCTTATTCTTTTGTATGAAATCCAAACAGATCGGGAGACATAGGCTCTTTAGTATGACATCTATACAGACCGAGAAACTGTAGGCCTATTCTTTAGTATGAAATCCATACAGACCAAAAGACTTTAGGCTTTTTCTTTAGTACGAAATCCATACCGACCAGAGGCTGTAGGCTTATTCTTTAGTATGAAATCCATACAGATCAAGAGACTATAGGCTCTTTAGTATGAAATCTATACAGACCAAGAAACTGTAGGCTTATTCTTTAGTATGAAATCAATACAGACCAGTGGCTGCAGGCTTATTCTTCAGTATGAAGTCCACACAGACCAGAGACTGTAGGCTTATTCTTTAGTATGAAATCCTTACAGATCGAGAGGCTATACAGGCTTATTCTTTAGTATGAAATTCATACAGACAAGAGACTGTAGGCTTTTTCTTTAGTATGAAATCCATACAGATCAGGAGGCTGTAGGCTTATTCTTTAGTATGAAATCCATACAGATCGAGAGACTGTAGACTTTTTAGTACGAAATCCATACAGACCGAGAAACTGTAGGCTTATTCTTTAGTATGAAATCCATACAGATCGAGAGACTGTAGACTCTTTAGTACGAAATCCATACAGACCGAGAAACTGTAGGCTTATTCTTTAGTATGAAATCCATACAGACCGAAAGGCTATGCAGGCTTATTCTTTAGTACGAAATCCATACAGATAGGGTGGCTATTCAGGTGACAATACCAAATATAGTAGGACTGGCCCTAGCATTGGCCCTCATTCTGTCTCGGTCCACAACGGCCGCTAACTCTTTCAGGACGTTGTTGTGGCGCCATGAAAATCTACCTTGACCTAGGGCTTTTCTACACGCGGACAATAGGTGCTCGAGCGTCTGCATAGCTCTACGTAGCTCACATGTCGGGTCGTTAGTCGCACTACACTTTACCATGTTGACAACAGGCGGTAATTCATCGTAGGCAGATCGTACGATAAAGCTCAGTCGCCACGAAGAGGGGGGGGGGGGGGGGGGGGGAATTCGCCAGATCTCACCCCATGTGAGTACACGTGGCAAGGCGCTATCGAGGCCGATCAACTGGCCTTGCTGCGACTGTTGCGCTTTTTGGACCCGGACCTCGTTTTCAGAGTCCCTAATCTGTTGTAGGTCGGCTCTGTGGTTAAGTCGATGCGAACGCTTCGCTTCGAAATGCCGGGATGCTGGGTTCAAATCCAGTTGCGGGCGATGAGCCTTGCGTTGGTTTCGACAGTGGTATCAAGAAAGCCGACTGCCCAGTAAGCAATGGCAAACTATTGGACGTAAATTTGCCAAGAAAAACCACCAACAGCCAGGGGCTGTTAGGGTTGGTTCTGCAACGTCCTGTAAAGGATACGCAAATAACTTTTTTAAATCTGTTGTATCACCATGACACGGCGCTCTTTGGGTGTGGCTTTGGGCCACCAACTGACTTTTCCTTGCCCTAGGCCTCGACGGTTGGTTTGAGTGTAACCCATCACCTCTCTTAATTTCAGTGCATTTTAAGCAGATTCGATCTGTTTACTGCCTCAGGTATATGCACTCTGACTTCAAAGGAAGCTCCCAATTCGTCGACTCTTACGACATGCTTTGGGTAGGTAGTGATCTTAATTTTTTTTTTCTCCAACAATGAGGCCATGCAACCCACATACTCATATGTTAGATACACATTGACATCGAAAATAGCGTTGGTTTTGCTTAAAAGGGTTTTAAGAATAGAATGCATATTAGTCTTATTAGTAGGGAAGGTAAATTCATTTATGGGAACTTCCTATAAGTCACACATATTTGCCATAACCCCCCCTCTTTTTTGTTCCCCTTTAAAGAAGCAAATCGTTCAATTTATGAATTATAAAACAACTAAGTTAAGTTCCTCAGCATAGTGGTTCAGGCTTTGGTTTCCTAGTAGATATGTAGAATGTTGAATTAAGAATCGACATCACAGCACTAGGGACGCTCTTATAAGCGCTCAGTCCCCATCTTCAGCAGTGAAGAGTTAAAATAACGTCGCTACCAGTAACTGTTTGATTGTACATCCTTCTCGCTTTCCTCCTGTGTGTCAAGCGTCGTCCAGAACCTCTTGTAACTCCTCGCAGTGACGTTCTCCTCAGACCGTAATGATCCCCTGTTCCTCGGCAATGTTCACTCGCTCCCGAAGGGCCCTCACAACACAATCAGCTTAGGCATATACATTCTTGGCGAGCTACTGTTTGCTCTGGGGAATTGGCGGTATTCAACCAGAATTCTTCTATTTACAAGGATGCTAGTCTAAGCCTTTTTTTTCTTTTAACCATGTTTATGTAATGAAGGAACTTTAAATAAGATAACACGGAATTAAATGAACACATTAGTAAGCTATGTCTTTCTTATAATTATGTTTTCTTTCATGGATCTTATGGTTTCTTGGAAAGTTTTCCTTACTAAATAAGCTGAACAGCGCATAAATGTCTTTGAGCTTAAATGTTAAGGAATGACATATTCGTCATTTAGTGGAACATTACTTTAAACTTACTCAGTTTTCATCAGTTAGTCTAACACAGTGTGAAGCTTACATGGTTCGATTCAATGTTCGTGCGATAATGCAGCAGAGACCTTGCTTTGATTTCAACAGTGGTATATAAAGTAAACTGTTCAGAGGCAATGGCAATTTACTAAGCGTAAAATTTTCTGGATAAATTACCACTGACCATTCCTGGTTTGAACAGACGATCGCTATAATAAAAGCACAGCCAGACAGTTGACTTGTGGCGAGTAATATTTATTGTTAGATCTACTTAAATGTTGCATGTTTCCTATCAGAAACATGACATGACTGGATACTAACGTGTTTACTAATAGCGACGCTAATTTGTTTCCTTTTTTTTTAAATTATTGCTAAGCTCACACCAACTGTGACAATTCTGTCATACGTGTTGTTTACCACATCCCCCACTGAGTGATATATGACGAATACGCTTAATGGAGTAGACAAAGTGTGCCTTCTTTTTTTTTTTTTTTTTACATCACATTAACTGTTTCAGCCACTGTTGGAATAGAAACTATTTCCTGGCTACAGACTATGAGGACTGAGGGCAAATGGCCCGATGAATGTCCTAAGTGATGTGATGCCAATTTTTTAATTCTATTCGACCCATCTCATCAACATGGGAAACAAAATTGAATTGTCTGTAAGATCAGTGTCTAGCACTGTTAGATCAGTGTCTAGCACTGTTAGATCAGTATCTAGCACTGTTAGATCAGTGTCTAGCACTGTTAGATCAGTGTCTAGCACTGTTAGATCAGTGTCTAGCACTGTTAGATCAGTGTCTAGCACTGTTAGATCAATGTCTAGGACTGTTAGATCAGTGTCTAGCGCTGTTAGATCAGTGCCTATTTGCCTTTTGCTTTTCTCATGCATGGTCTCCGTCGGACTTCTGGACTGTCCCGAAATCGCGGAAACTGTAAGTTCAAAGTATGTCATCGAACTGTGTTAGCTTTTCCTCTCAAGTTCACCATCAATGACCGCACATAAATTACCTTTCAGCTTGTACCATAACATCCTGTCACTTGCAGGTGGAAACCTGATCTACGTCTGCACTTGTCAGAGATCCGCAACAGCGCGCCTTCCTGATGGAGGTCTTGAAACTCTTCAGGCCGTGAGGTCAAACCATGCCTATCGTTTCCTATTGACCCAGGAGCTATCCGGAGGGTTCAGGCAGGTTCAGTGCGAAGACAATGGCTTGAATCATTACAGAAGTCCACTGTCCGTGGAGTCACCTTTATTTTTGTTCCGGGACACGCAGGCGTCGATGGAAATGAAAGAGCTGACACGTTGGCTGGATCCGCTATCACTACCGACGGTCAGCCTATGGATCATGCTGATATTATCAGTGCCCTCAGAGAAATGGGAAGGATAGACGTCTTTGGTGGCAGTGAATCCACATCACTCGTCAGAATGGCAGACTTGGGAATTAAGATCGGCACAGCAAAAAACGAGACGCACACCAGCTACGCCAGAAGACTTGTTAATCAACATAGAACTGGTACTATTAGCCATCGGACGTTGGGGTTCATACTGAGGTTAGGATCTGAGCACCTATGGACATGTCCGGAGTGCAATGAGGATAACCCAACTAACTAACTAACTAACTAACTAACTAACTAACTAACCAGGAGCTATCTTGTTAGCTTTGCGCTGGCGCTTACTACGTGGTGCACCGTCCAATTTCATTCTTCAGGCCTGCGTTCTTTGACTGTTTTCCTCTCCTTGAAGCTTTTCCCACAAGTACATAGCCAGCCCAGTCGTTGAGCAACAATTACTCTACGGTGTCATTTTTTGGTCAGAAACGTTATTAACAGCTTAGGGTAGTCCTTTATGGTCTCCCTATTCGTAGAACCAAAACAATATATTTCATTATACTTTTTCGAAATCATAACATTATACAAGAGGGTCATTTTACACTCCGGCGTTGCCATGGCGTTTGTCTTTCCAGTTCGTCAAAAGAAATAGGTTGGCCACCCATAGTTTAAATCTAAATGTCCAGAACTCATATTCAGCATGCCTTGACCCATCTAAATGTTCACATTATAGAGTCGTCACCAGCACTCGATGAAATACACACAAAAAGAACCCCAACAAATATTGACACAGAGGATATTAAACAAAATTAACCGAAAACAACTATCGCATTGTTAAAACGTTTCTCTTATTTTGAATACTATTTATGACATTTTAATAAATTATGCCACACAGAGAATAATAAATAATATCAGCTTAAAATGAGTAATGCATTGGGTATTTTTGTGTGTGTGTAGTATTTACACGTTTTTTTTTTTTTCAAATATTGTTGGCAGTCCTAAACACGTGTCAAGTACTGTAGAGGCAATCAGGTGTTGTTATCACAATGCAAAACAAATGTGACAAAATACAGTTCTGTATTTACTGCTCATATGATGATAAATAAAGATGTTCATAGATGAGTTTATACCTTCCATTAAAAAAATAAACCAAGCCATAGCTAACGACACATCCGCGTATTTTCCATTCACTGATAGCTCCGGCTGAAAAGCAACTGATACCATGAGTAAAGTAGATGGAACAGAGCAAGCAATGTACAGACCAGAAATCGTCGCAACCATTTTAGCAATTTGTTGGTTTCGTTTTACCATTTTAAAAACATGTGCTTCTTGGATAGCTTTCTTCATCCATGTGTGGCTTCTGCCCAACTGGATTGCAAGAACCATTGTACCAGTAGCAATGGTTACAAAAGCGCAAAAAGGGACGAGGAAATTGTTGATCAAAAATGTTACTGTCTCTACCCTGATTTTATCCTCTCTTGGGATGAGTCCAATAAGGGTCTTGTTTCTCACAGATGACATCTTTAGTCCTAGACTATTGACAACATAAACAGGAGTGCCGCTAAATGTGCAAAAAATGAAGATGCCAACCGTGATCACAACTGTTCTTGTTGGTGTCAGCATGTTCTTCACCTTAACAAAAGAGATTAATATGCAATTTGGTATGAGATAAATACATACAAATGTAGTGGTGATAGAAGCAATGTTATGTGTTTTATCAATGTAATAGTAGAACTAGCAGCAACAGTATCAATGGCAACATAAGTAGTAATACTAAGAGTAGTAATAGTAGCTAAAACTGTTGCTGTCAGTGTTGCTATTACAGAAATAATAGTATTAGTAAAATAGAGTAAGCGACTACACGAAACAAACATGTATTAGCATAAGTCAAATAAGCACTTAATAACACAATTTTCTCGCCAACACTGTGTTAATAATGTCAGACCTGGACAATGAACAAACAATGAGAAATGAATAATTGCAGCAACTGAAGTGTGATTCATGACAAGCGCTCTTAATACAATAAATAGAGGTAAGATCGGAAACAATAAAATCCTAAGTACACTATAGGTAGCAGCAGCTCTGGATTTCATTTAAAGACGGGATAAATTGTTTGGCCCTAGAAGGTGGATGTCCACAAACACTATACCACTGGAGGCAATAATAAAAATAGTAGGTTGGCAGCGAAGGAGAGGCCGATTGTGCAAACGATGGACATAATGAATTACAGAGTTCTTGCGAATACATATTTGGCCTAACTTAAACTTCATCTCGACACCTCAAGGAACATAATGATCAATATAAGGCGAGGTAAGAGGTTAGACTAAGTGCAGCCTTTAACAAATCTGGCTTATAAAGCTATGGTCGTATTTTAAAAAAGAAAAAGTTTGCGAGATGTACTCAACATGGCGTTGCTCACATTTACATGGTACCATTTTAGGTTAGAACAATGTTGACATCAAATGTCTATTAAAACAATCAGAGAAAATGTTTAACTCCAAGGTCTTAGCATCAACAATCTGTACCAAGATCGCCAGTAGTCATTGTTGTAGTTTAAATATTTTTTTTTGTTTGAAGAAGTTATTTGGTGTTGCTTCTGATATTGTAGGAGTAGCTAGGAAAGTAGTAGTAATAGTAATTTAGGTATCAGAACTTGGAGTAGTACTTGCAGATGTAGCAGTAGTAGCTGTAGCAGCAGCATCAGTAGTATACACATAAGCACTAGTAGTCGAGGCAGTAGTATTGTATTGTATTGTATTGTATTGTATTGTATTGTATAGTGGTAGCAGTAGTAATACAGGCTGTAATACCTGCTGTAGTAGTAAATGTAGTTTTAGTAGTAGCAGCAGAATAAGCAGCATTAACAGTAAACGTGGCAGTAAAGTGGGGAAGAGAAAAGAGGAGGGGAATGAAAAAGAACAAGGTGAAGAAGAATGAATATGAATGAATGACAATCAAGAAAAAATGAAATCGTAGGAAGTAGTAATAAAGTGGGAAGAATAAGAGGGAACAATAACAAGGAAAACAGTCAATTGAATGAATGGGATCAGAAAATGACAAACAAATAAGAAACAACAAAAAGTAGTAACACATAAAGTAAATAAAAGTGATTTTTTAAAAAAAGCAATAGCTGTGCCCTTCCACCCGTTGCTGGGGCCCAAAATGGTGAAATGAAAAAGAAAAAAATTAACTCTCAACTAACAGTGTCTGTCATAATCCCCACCCCTTCCTTTTCCCCTCCACACAGTCATTCTCCCACTTCGAAGGATTGAAAAATCACCCCTGGCGAAAGTATTAAAATAGAAATAGTTAAGAAATGAGAACTTGAAAATAATGTTTTAAGCTTTCTTAGCTAACAGTGTCTGGCATAACCCCCCCCCCCCCCCCAAACCCCCAATAATATTTCCCACTCCGAAGGAATAAAAAATCATCACTTGGCGAAATTGTTAGAATAGAAATAGTAAAGATATGAGAAATGTAAAATAATGGTTTAAGCTCTCTCAGTTAACAGTGTCTGTCGTCAACCCCCCCCCCCCCTCCCCCACTAATCATTTCATCCTCTACGAAGTATGGGGAAGTCATCGCCTGACGAAATATTGTAACTTAACTGAGCTTTGCATTCGTGTTCACCCAAAAACAGATGGATAACATAAATGTGTAATGAGAAGTAAATGTGGCCAGTGTAACAGCTACCACATCACCCATCCAGTACCAGTACTACTGCTACCACTACCACCACCACCTTCAGAACAAAAACAAAAAACAGTCACTACTGTCTGTGCAGGTCGGTGCAGCCAGAGAGGTTAGATCTGCATGATGTCGCCACGGACTGTTTAAGTGTAATTAGGCTCCCAACAAAGAAAAAGAAAAAAAAAATCTCCATCACCTAACCAGTGATGGAACCCACAGTAATAGTCCGTTCTATACTCACAAATAGCGGAAATAAAAATCTCCAAATGTCATCTCCCCTTTCCGAAGAGACGAATGTTAAATGACCTTGGCATCCGCGTCTTGCCTAAGTAAACTGGACTGTAAGCAGTCTTAGTTAACAGCTTCTGTCATCAACGAATCGTTTATGATCGAGTGGAGCGTCGCGGGGAGGATAAATGAGACTTTACTGAAATCGGATGTCTTTGGGCGAAAGGTGCAGATATCACAGCCTAGCTGTAAACCACAACTCAACATGCCAACCGCCCTCTTGAGGGAAAAAGAACAATTAGCACCCAGTGGGTAATCGAACACCGGTCAACCAAGGGAAGGGCAGGAAACGCAAAAGTATGCTACCAAAGACTGAAGAGTTTGGGTCTGATATCGCAGCCTAGCTGTAAACCACAACACAATGTTTCAACCGCCCTCTCAAAGGCGAACCATGTTTACCCGTGACATGACCAAAATCTCTTCGCCGCTTTCGCAGGCTAGCTGTAAACCCCCAAACCGAGCGGAAAAAAAGTAGATATCGCAGCCTAGCTGTAAACCACAACAAAATGTGCCAGCCGCCTAATTAAAGGCAGAACAAAATTTAATCACCCAACGGGGCATTGATCGCCAGTCAGCCGCGTAACACGCACAATAGACAACTACGCTACCAAGGACTCAAGCATCTGCCCAGTTATATCTCCCTCTCCGAATGATTGAAACACTATTATGCTTCGACATTGTTAAAATAGAAATAATTAAGAAATGAGAAATGTAAAATAATGTTTTAAGCTCTCTCAGTTAACAGTGTCTGGCATCAACCCCCTCGACACCCCCCCCCCCCCCCCCCCCTTTTTTTCCCCCTGTGACAATTATATCATCCTCTGTGAAGTATGTTGAATCCATCGGCTGACGAAACATTGTTGTTAAATAAGGCTTGGGATCCGTGTCCACACAGAAAAAATGGGTAGCATTAATCTGTACTGAGAAGTAAATGTGGCCAGTGTAACAGCTACCACATCACCCGAGTACCAGTACTACTGCTACCACTACCACTCCCACCACCGTCACAACAACAACAACACAAAACGGTCACTACTGTCTGTACAAGTCGTTGTAGCTAGAGGAGTTGGCTCCGAGGGGACGATGTTTAACTAACCTTGGCATCCGTGTCGACCATAACCAAACTGGACCGTAAGGCTTCTTAGTTAACAGTTCCTATCATCAACGAATAGTTTTTTATCGAGTGAAGCGTCAGGGGGAGGCTAATTTGGACTGTACTAAAATCGGATGTCTTTGGGCGTAAGGCGCAGATGTCGCAACAGCTGTAAACCCCAACACAACGTGCCAATCTGCTCTTAAGTGAAAAAAAAAAAAAAAAAAATTAGCACCAGCGGGGAATCGAACAGCAACACTTGCATGTTGGGTAGCAGGTGGAATAACAGACGATGTAGTAGCATTCAGAGGATGAGCATCTGGAGGCGAAGAAGCACCTGCAGAAGACAGAGAGGGGGAATGAGAAATGCCAGAAGAAAAAGGAACAGCAGTTGCAGCAATAACTGCAGAGCCAAAGGAAGCAGCAGAAGTGTGAACATGCTATGATTAGCAGGAAGTTAATGGGCAGGAAAAAAATGCGCGAAAAGATCAATAGTGGGATGGAGAGCAGAAAGAAAGAGCAAAAGGAAGTGGGAAGCAGTTTGACGAGAGGTAGGAGAAATACGTGGAGTAGGAGAAAAACGTGGAGTAGGAGAATTAAGGAATGAAAAAGTGAGCGAACTTTATTTTTGGCTCTATTAAACACACTAGTTCAAATCCCGATTGTATTTTATTAGCAGCACATGTAGATTTTACAATAGAAATTTACATTATCAGTGAAAGCTCAAAACACCTATTGCAAATATATATGTATGTATATATATATATATATATATATATATATATATATATATATATATATTATATATACATACAATTATAAGCTCATATCGACACCTACTCAAACACACAGCTGTGCGCACACACACACATTTGTACACACTGATTCGTACAAAGACACTCATATTAACACAAACGCACACACACACACACACACACTCTAGCGTGCACACTTCTACATACATAACTACACATACGAACACATACATACACGCACTCAAAACTCATTTGTATTTGCACCAATCCATGCTATATGCCCACATGCATGGCAATAAAAATTTGGAACCTCAAATAATGAAGCAATACAAATACACACGTTTTTTGCTACATAAATTTAAATCAAAGTACCATAAACATTCTTTGTTGTGCAATACTTACTTTCAAAGGCGCTGTCACACTAATGCATTTTTCCAGTACAATCATAGCTGTAACACAACTGCTCACTCGTGTAAAGGTAAAATGAGGCATCGCTGCTACAAGGTATGTAACTTCCAAACTATCGAATGGCAAATCTGAATCCATAACAGCTGGGGTTAGAAAGATGCATATCCACATCGCGGTTATAAGGCTGCACAAATCAGATATTGATAAGCCTGGATAAGAATAAGTACACAATTTCAGGAATATTATTATAAACAACAAAATTTTTTTTTTCTTTTAATTATAAAAAAGAAATAAAAAAATATCATTACTGTATTATATACCAGTTTTGTAGGGTAGTGTAGACAGGGATTTGTGAACGTAAGGATTAAGGGCCGCATGTCCCCGTTAGAATATTCAGGAGTCGAACCCATATCTCCAGCATGAGAGCCACCCGGCGAGCCGCTCCTCCATTATCATTAATGCCTTTTTACCCTATGGCGTTGGTAGTCATGTCTATCCGCGACCTTCTGTCTCACGTTCTTTTAGTCAACTCTGACACAGATGATCTTTCTTGCAATGATATCAAACTGTTCAGCGACTGTTCTATCGGTCTCTTTGTACCCCTCCTCCCCTTCAGCTTTCTTGCTTTTATGATGTTCTCCCTTTTAATCCTGTCCATCACACAATAAAAGAATGTAGATTGTCTCTTTCTGATGTCGGCAATCAGTTCTCTTCGTGAATCATTTTCTTTCAATATGTCTTCATTACTCTTGTTAATTGTCCAGTGTTTTCTGATCATTCGTCTATAATCGTCTACATCTCCGAGGCTTCCAAAAAAACATTTACACTAATTTACATACTGTCCATGATTCACTTCAAAAGATCAATACAGGGTTTGTAAAGCTTTTAAAAATTATCTTTCTCGTCTCAGCTAACAAAGCTTGCACAAAATATTCATTTTGTAAAATGCTGCCTTTGCCTGGGCTATTCGACATTTAACTTCTGTAATAAACTTTCCATCTGATGTTATCAAGGTATTCAAGTAATTACACACATCAAGATGCTTGAGGTTTGTCCCACTTACTCTATTGCATTCTGGAGGGTCAGTTTTCTTTCTAATTGAGATTACTTCTGTATCATAAATAAACACAACACATTACCAAGCGTTACATTTTACTATAGGTTATGTGATAAATATGTTCTTGGTAATGCTTGGCAGTAGTATGATAACTCTTGCACTCTCACCAGTTCCGAGACGCAATGACTACCCATTTTGAGACACCAGACCGTAATTTATAATAACGAGTTTAAAAGGAAGACGGAAACCATTCACTACGTTAAACCACAGTCGATGGTATGGTTCTACATTTCGCTACCATATTAGGTATCCAGTAGTGTTACTTTATATGATTGGAAGACAACAAAACACTTTAAAAGAGTCATAAACAATAAGTTGGGTTTACTAGCAGCATGATCTCGAAATCAACCCCATGGATGAAGACCAAGCACAAACATGTTCGGGATATTATCAGTCATTCTGTCGAAGTTATTACTCCAAACATCTTATAATTAGTTTATGGATATGAATAAAAAAATACCACAAACACTTTAAAAAACAACCATAATGCTATAAATAAATAAAGATGTGTCTGGTGTCAAACGAGTATTGAGGGATGGCTGGCCTAACAGATGTGCAGTTAACATTACTGAAGACAGCAAGCTATTGAACGTAAAAATGTCTAACAGATCCAAAACAACCAACAAATGATAGGGTTTATCCTGCA
Source organism: Candidula unifasciata (assembly GCA_905116865.2). Lineage (NCBI taxonomy): Eukaryota > Metazoa > Mollusca > Gastropoda > Stylommatophora > Geomitridae > Candidula > Candidula unifasciata. The sequence continues at coordinate 127,435 of CAJHNH020001250.1, read as the reverse complement.
AAATCCTACACAAAAAAGACAGTTACCGGTAACTATTTGATTATACACTTGGTTTAGATACCCGACTGTCAACAACTTGCAGAAATGTCTACAAGCAATAGCATACAGACGGAGACATATCTATTCTATTACATAGCTAATATACTAAGTTATGTGTCTGGGTTTCATGTTTATATATATATATATATATGTGTGTGTGTGTGTGTGTTTAAGCGAAAAGCGGGTGTCGGGGGGGGGGGGGAGTGAATGATCTGTGCCTCCTTAACGGCATGGCTCAAGCCCAAAACCTGCTATAAACCGATCGGCAATCATTAAGTAATGTTACTTGCTTCGCGATCTCTGTCGTTAATAGTGACACAGTACTAATTTGACACATCTGACCTTTTTTTTTTTTTCCCAGCCAACATACAGATAATCTTTAGATATTGAGATGTACTTAAAAGAACGTTATGTCATAGGAGGCCATTGGGGGGAAAAAATGTATATTATATGAACATTTTATAGTAGACGAATAACGACTTCTATATAATAACATCATTCCTATAAATTGTTGCTGTGATTGTTATTCGACATTTGCTTCGTTAATATACATTTCTGTAACCTATGGGGCCATTTCAATGGGTTGAAATGAATTCTGTTCGTATTCGATAGTCGTGGATTTTAAGCTGTAGGATAGACATGGCCAATGAGACACCTTTTTTAGGGGGTGCCTAGTTGACCATGTATCTTAGTGCACTTGTATTCATGGCAAGGCGCAGACGCCGTCTGGAGGTGACAGGTTCAATTCCCTGCACGGTAACTATAGCTTTCGATTTTTATGTTGTCTAGTGTGTTCTTCTATCTTTCTACTTCTTTCTATGAGTGCCGTTCACAATACTTTCTGTTACTTGATTAATTTATAATAACATCACAAGAGACACATTTTTAGTAGGAAGACGTTTTCGATTTTTAGCATTCTTACCTAGCAGTGAGATGTTGATTGTGTCTTTGAAGCCTTGTTTTACAAAACACACGATATTGAGAATGTTTGTGACGATGCCAAAAATATTTATTAACTGACATAGCCCAGTTATAATGATGTATGTACAAATAAGCACTGCTGTTTTATCCATAACCAGCGGTCCATCGTGCACCGAAACGTTACCTAATTGAAACATTGTTTTATTCAGACAGTCCCTGTTACTGGTAATGATAGTTTCAGAAACGCATTATGTAACGTTATTGTTTCTTTTGGATAGTAATGTTAAACAGTAAGATCAGACGACAAGTCTTAGAGTTCGTGCATTTGGATTTGTTCCAAAACCTACGTTTTGCATATGCATCTATTTTACTGGCTTATTTATGTGCAGTTGGTTGTTCCTTTCTGCTAAGGTAGACGCACTCGGATTTCGAAGAAAGTCTCAAATTATTCCACTTCAAAAACATGCTTTTTTGGGGTGGCAGTGTGTCTATTCTTGTTTTCCTTACAATTGTTTTTGTTGTTGCTTCAAAAGGACTCGTTTATTTGCAATTTCCGCTGTCTTATTGCATCAGTCTGGATATAACTGTAATCCAATATACTGCTGTTGAATACTGCCTTCAACTAAGGTTTTCTTTTTTTTTTTTTCTCAACAAATTATTTTGATAATGGACACCCAATTTTTTAACAACGTGACATAGTTGTTGCAGATTGTCTGCATTTGACTAAGTATTCCGTTATATGCATGACACAGTGTGCTGAAGTTATATTCTCCCACTACTATATTTGTTCTTACATCTGTATAGTTTCGGTGACGTGACGTACAGGTGAAGACAGAATAAACATTACTGAGAGGAGTTTACAATAAGTGGATAAATAATGTGATTGGAAGGAATGGAGGCAATGGTGTGTGTGTGTGTGTGTGTGTGTGTGTCCGTGGCTAGTTCGGTCCCTTGGACGTCAGCCTGTTATTCACGTGACATAACGGTTATTTGCTGATGATATCGATTGTCATTTGCCATTTCTATACTTTCTTTCTGCTTACCGTCTCCAGGTTTCCTTACATTGTCTTGGTCGCACTATTACAGTTTGTTGTCCACAATAGAGCTGCACTTTCTCTACGATCAAATTTACAATCACAAGCCAACCTGGGCCGCCCGTCCTACTTTCGTGTCTGTGGGTTATCCCAATGAACAGCGCATTTTTTTAATTTGATACGTCTGGCATTTGAGTCCAGCCTAAAGGCAATACTAAGCCCTTCCTTGTTTATGTATCTGTCTCAGAAGTGTGATTATATATAAACCTCAGAGGCTATGTTGTCAAAGATGGGGCACTGAATAGAGGAATAAGCAACAATAGAAACGAACACACACAAATCATAAACATGTCCTAACACTCTATCAATATTTAAAAAAATATATAGATTTTCAAAAAGCTTAAATCGTATGTCCTTTTAGTGTTTTCTTGCAGCCTTTGAATTTTTGATTTATTTTCCGACCTTTTTGTTATTGTACAAAGATTTGGGTCCGGACAAAGATGTAATCACCAAAACCACAACTCATAATAATAATAACAATAATAATAATGAGAAAAGTACATTTTTCATAGCTCTATGTGGGATTTAAGACAAATTAAGGAATCATTAAAACTGAAAATGTTTAAATCGTAGTAATGAATTAGTACACTGTGGTAAAATTTTAATTGTGTGTCATCTAAAGTCAGCTTGCGATATATATAGTTTCTAAAAATGCAATATAATTAGTTACCATAACAAAATTACTAGTTTATGAGTAAGTATATATGTTGTACCATATAATAACAATTACGTGTAAGGGGACTAAAATTAAAGTTAAACACATTGTAAATTTCTAGAACAAATAACAGTCAACAAACTGTTCCTACTAATACAATAATGCGGACGAAATATTCGATTTTTTTTTCTAAAAGAAACTAATGATACTTCTTCAGCCTAACAGATTACCAAACATTGTCAAAATTGCAGAAGTGTTGACGAAAAAATGATTGTACTACATTGACTGCCATAGCACTTAATTGACAGTCACAAACACAAAGATACGAGTTTAGGTCTTTTGAGAATTATTTGTTTAATTACTGCAATTGAATTATCAGTAAGATATGTTTGTGTGTGTGTGCTTGTTCAAACGCAAAAAATTATAGCATTCAGCAACTTATGAAACTTTTTAAAGTATATTGGATTCATATGTGGAGGTAAGACAAAGTGTTTTACCAAAGTGCACTTATTACCAAACACAAGTTAAATCTATATTCATGGATGAGTATAGTTATACATACTGGTACATGCGTGTGGTGTTTCACAGCCATAGTTCAGTGCAATGTCTAACCGTTTATGTGAGCATATGGGTTCGGGTAAATTTTTTTTGGGTGTAAATAGCATTTACTATACGAACACCTGCCTGTTGCACAAGAGATCTTGGGTGCGAATGCACATCGAGTACTTTTTGTTATTTTGTTCAATTTGTTTTAGCTGTTGTGGTTTCTCGAAGCAAATTTTACGCTCAGTAGTTTGCCACTGCTTACTGAACGGTTAGCTCTCGGTAACACCGTCCAAACAAACGCAAGACAAATCGTCCGCAGCTGTGATCGAACCCAGCATCCCGGAATTACGAATCCCGTTCGCAACGCCACAGCTACAAGATAGACTCAGCATAAAACTGTATCAGGTAATATGCGGAGAAATAAAGGCACTCATTTTGACATTAACCGCTTCACTTATCAAGTATCTATTGTTCTTGTGGAATGTGGTTTTTTCATCGTGTGCCTTGTGAGCTACCGATGTAACAAAGGTCCATTACTTGTTTTGTTTTACCTAGTATACTGGGTCGACCTAGCCTGAGATGTGTACCGGGCAATGTCCTGTGAAAAAAAAAAAAATATGTAATGTTGGCCACTTAAACTATCTAGCTCCTAATGGAGAGTGCATTTATATGCCCTTTGATTCAGGGTTTGTAAGAGAGATCCTTTACTTGTTGTTTTTCTTACCACTATTTGCAGTGGCTTACTTAGTATACTGAGTGGACCCAGCAAATGTCTTGGGACTTTAAAAAGCAACCAATATAATGTGTCCACTTAAACAATCAACTGCCAATTGGATAATGAATTACATTGCCTATGATTTACTGGTGTCGATTTTTGGGGATATGTTGTTCTGTCACATATCACTCCTGTCGCGTGCCTTATGTAAGGATTCCTCCTTCAGAACCAACAGCACTCAGAGATAATTATGTTGATTCGTTTGGCTCGTATTGGTCTAAGGGATTCCCCGTGGCCAATATACGCTCAACTTATCCCTGGAGTAGGGCAACTCAAGTATTGGCACTACAAAATATATCAGTATATAAATACCATATTTCTAGGCACACTTGGCTGGACACCCCCACTACTTACTAAAGAAAGCCCCCAGGTTATGATAGTTCATTATCATAACCATGTTAACACATATAATGAAGATACATACATACACAACTGCTAAACACTTAAAAAGGTGAAATAGAGACACCTAAGTCAGCCATGAAAATGAATGCATGTAATCAATATAAAATAGATATATAAAAGTGAGACAATTGCCAGATCTCCTAGGCTAGATCTCAGGATATCCTGTCCAAATCACAAAGATACTACACAGACAGAAGGTCTTGGAGATGACATCTTGTCATCATTGGACAACCTAGGAGCTGTGAGGAATAAAGCACATAAGGTATCAAACTGCACTTAGCCTCTTTCTGTCTATGATGCCTCCCTCAGCTCCTGATGATTCGACTGTCTTTGACTCTGGTAATTCTGCTCAACTGGATCAGGTAGTGAAAGAGTACTTCACCATAGAAGACACAGCAACTGTACCGGTATTTAGCAAGTCTCTATCACCAGTAAGGACACACAATGTCTATGAGCCACACTAAGCTCTAGCACTGGTAGCTGTTTGAGGTACCATCTCCCACATGTTGGAGATGTCAGGAACCTTCACAGGTGTTAGCTGGTGGGTAAAAGTTTGTTTCTGGTGGTTTGATGGTTGGTGGACGTTGGTTGGACTGTGAATCTTCTGCCAGCTCTTCAGAAAAGATACATCCCAAGCATATGTAAAAACTGAGACATTCCAGATTGCCTTGAAAAGTGAAATTTATACAGGCACAGATTAACACATCTGGACGCTTGAGAAGCTGGCAAGGAGAATAGCGTCACTTAGACACTTCAGGCGTTGGTATAAAAGAAGTCCCTTGTATACTTGGGCAAGGAGTAAATCGGTTTCCAAGAAACCTCAAATAATTCCCTTAATATATCTCCAAGAGATATACATTCAAAAGTGGAGTTTAGTTAAAGTAACCAGAAAAGGCAGACATAATAATGTTGTCCAATACAGGCCTATATATATAGATATAAGGGACTATATATTTCTGGGCGAGTCCAAGTTTGAATTTTGTGCAGATTACAGGTAAGACAGGTTATCAGCCTTACAGACCGATGCGTAATGGCTATCATTTCACGACACACTTTAACTGTTTTCTTACTACTATTTGCAGTTGCTTACTTAGTATATTGGGTCGACTCAGCCAATGACCTGGAAAATAAAGGCAACAGGCCACCATCACTTAAGATGATGGGTCAGAGAGATGTATAAACAACATTACCTGATATACTTCAGGAAAAGATAAAAAAAAAGAACAAAAATTATATGAACAAGCTTCACAATATACCAAATGCAAAAAAACTTTGCGGCTATGGAGCTTTCATCAGCACATATTTCATGATGTTGACAACTTAGCCATCGAGTTTGCATTGACTACTTAAAGCAAATGCATAAAGATCGTCCGGCATTAAAGGGAACCGATGCTTAAGCTATTTCACCTAAACTGCTAGATCGACCCAGTCTGAAATGTGAACACGACAATATCCTTGAAAATAAATGTGACCGACTTACCATTTAATCATTTCGAAAAGAGGACTGTGTCCTCTGTTAGTGAAGCACTGAGATACGGTTGCCACCAATTGTAATGGAAAACAAAGTGAACATTTAAATATGTTCTGGAATTTAACGAAAACAAAAAATATCCACGGACAATGCAGCGTGACATCCCAAATTAACAATAAACGATGAAGCAAATGAAAATGTCAGATACTTTGAATGTATAAGTTCTGTAGTTAACTGTTAATAACAGATGAGACTCATAAATAGAAGGAAAATCAAAAGGAATGGCCATAAATATATAAAGATTAAACATCATTTTGATAAATCCATAGAGAATGGCAATAGAAATACAAAGATTGAACATAATTACCCGTTTAACATCACTCTGTTTAATATATTGTTAAGCAACTACAAGGAAATCAAAGTCAGGATTTAGAGAGCATGCATCTTCCCTGTAGAAACTTAAATATGTGTGACGTGGACTCATTCGCCGTCCGTAAAGAAGAAAGGATTTTAAAACTGTATTGTCATGAAAAAAATTACAATAATAACAACTTTAGGAAAAAAAAGTAATCAAAATTGTAACTTTCCTTAAACTCTACAATGATAATATATAGATTACAACGGTTAAGTTTATGTTATTATTATCAACATATTTATTTTGATGGTGTCATAAAAAAAATTATATTTGATTCATCAAAACTAAACATATAGGTCATCATCATACGGTGCCTTGCCAGCTGGCGTGGGCGATCATGCCTCTCCATAATCTACGATCTCCTGCAGCATGTGTCAGTTCGTGTGCCAACACATTTCCATGCCATGCAACAAGACTGTCAAGAATCTTCTCTCAATGTCTTTCTCTATCCCTCCTTCCACAGATCTTTCCAGTGGTCACAGCATGTTCTATTTTCCCTCTTTCTTAACATGGTTGAAAAATGATGACTTCTCCTTCTGATGTCTGTGATAAGTTGTCTTCGGGCTCCCGCCTTTTTCAAAACCTCTTAGTTGCTCTTTTTGGTTGTCCAAGGTATTCTAAGCATTCTTCTGTAAAACCACATCTCTGAGTCCTAAAGAAATTGTTTGGCCTGCCTACGGGTTGTCCATGATTCACCACCACATGTTAAAACTGGATGTATGTAGCAAGTAAGAATTGTTTTTCTAACTCTTAATGACAAGGATATATTGCACAAGATGTTCTTCATTTTATAAAATGCAGTTTGTGTCTGTCCTGTTTTTCTGATTTCACTTATGCATCTTCCATCTGATGTTATCCATGTGCCCAGGTACTTACATTTCTGCACTTGTCCTTAAAAAAAACACCATCGACATTTACTACACATTTAGGAATAATTCGTTTCTTTGATATCACAATTACTTCTGTCTTTCCATTATTCAAACTAAGGCCCATTCTTCCGCTTTCTAAAACCACAATGTTTATCATTTTCTGTAGCTCTTTCTGACTTTTTGCTATGAAGACTGTGTCATCAGCATAACGTAAATTGTTTATATTGTGCCCGCCAACCACAATTTCTGGCATATCAAATAAAGATCTCATTATATATTCACTGTATATTGAAAACAAATCAGGTGATAATACACATCCTTGTCGTACGCCCCTCTTTATGCTGTGAAATGTACCTGAACAGTTGTTAATTCTCAGAGCTGCTGTTTGCTGCCAATACATATTCTTTATTATTCGTAGATCTTTTCCGTCAATGTTAAACATTCCATCGATGCTTGACTGTGCGAGGGACTGGCTACTGGCGGTTGACCTGCCTTGTCACGAAAAGTACCCAGAAGACCAGACTGCGACCCGACACAGTCCTACACTCTGCGGATAAAGATAGCTCATCCTGATGAGCTGACCGTGCCGTATGAGTCGCGAATGGGTGAGTCATATGTATAAGCTCGAGAAATACAGTGAACTCGCGGCTAATCAGAAGAGAGACGAAGCGTACACAGTAAGAATAGTCGCCGTCGAGTTAGGCGCAAGAGGTCTCATTTCCACTTCTATGTACAGTGTGATATAGCAGCTGGGTTTGCGAGGAAACGAGCGCAAACGATCACTAAAACATCTAGGCGAGTTTCTTCTTATTGTAAACATGCAAATCAGCAACTACCATTCAAGTCATTAACTGAAGAGTCAGCAAAGTGAGACTCGGGATGATGCTGCGCGAGTCTTTAGACACCACGGTGGCAGCTGTCCAGGCAGCTTTAAAGACATGTAAGAAATGGAAAGTCTTAAATGGAATAGAATGTGCCAAAGACGCACTAACATTAAAGGAAGTCATGGGTTACACACAAACCTACTGTCGCGACCTAGGGTACAGGAAAGTCAGTTGGTGGTCCAAAGCCACGGCCAAAGAAAGCAGAGACATGGTAATGCAGCAGATAAGGAACGCCGAAAACGAGACTAGGGTCCAAAAAGCCGCACAACAGGTGCATAAAGGGCAGTGGGTCGTCCTAGAGAGCGCATTGCCTAGGGACTCACAAGGGGTGAGATCTGGCGAATGTCCCCGTAGCGGAAGTGTGGCGTCAGTATGGTGAAATGGCATTAGACTTCCGAGCTGACATGTCCACTGTGCAGGACACAGAAGTTGGCCAGTTCCAAATCATCCAAAATTACCTCTGAGTACCACTGAAGGTCTGGTATCATGCACTTCAAGACAACAACAACAACAACAACAAAAACAGACTGACCTAAGTTAACAACAGAATCATAACACCCCCCCCCCTCCCCCCCCCCCCCGTACACATTACCAATACAGCATGCTTGGGGCATATTTAAACGAATAATTTGAATTATGTGTTTCTTCTAGATCATGCTGTAACCCGATGTGATTATTTTATTTCATATTTGGATTACATGTGACCTAAAAGATCATTTCCACTTTCGTTCGATGTATGTTGTCCAGATAGACAACCATGAATTGTTTGCATACACATGTTTATTTAGCACATCTTCTGGCGTTTCCTAATTCGTTACCTAAGGACACATAAATCATGGCGTTTTAAGTCCTTATCGCTGCAAGGCATATTTCTGTTGCATTACACGTGTATGTACTGCCTGGTCGTTTATCATGTTATGTGGCTATCATTGTCAGTTAGACATGGTTGTCCTGATACATGCTGCCACATGTGTTGTTGACCACATCACACACTGAGTGATATATGCCTTAGTGCCCAATTGCGTGGGCAAAGTGTCCTTTGTTTTTACTGCATCAAATTAACTGCTACCGACCTAACTGAAATCGAAACTCTTTACCGGCTACAGTCGATGAGGGTTGAGCACAAATCTATGGAGGAGTGATGTGATGTCAGTTCTTACTTCATCTCCACTCCACATATTAAAATAAGAAACAATATCGAATAGTCTTGTCCCCCAATAATAGATGACACATATAAGAGCGATAATATTCCGCAAATGCTGAGGGAATTATATAGTCATATCTCGATTTGCCCGGAGTGCTTAAATAATATTTCAAATCAAAACACTAAACACACAAAGCAAGACAGTTGTTAATATGTTTTCCCATTTCTTTAATGTTATTTGATAAATTGTTTGTATGGTCTGTGTTACACTAGTAAGGTGTGTCTAATCATGCATACAGTGTTCGAGGAAAAGAAACAGTTTAAATAAACTGTAAGGAAACAAAAGTCAATTTAATATTTAGAGGGGAAAAAAAGAACACATGTGCTCAGGCTACCTTTATATGTCCTACAGCATGCGGACGTTTTTGGACATGTCAGAGCTGAAAGATTGTCCGGTTCTTCCTTAGCTGCAGATAACTGACCTAAGGATCGTTCCGAGATCCTTGGGGAGGGGGGGGATGAATTAGATGATTGGAGGATGATGAGAGCAGCGTATACATATCGCTGCTATAGATGCCAGAACAAGGAGTAAAGATTAGCAAAGCCATGTATAAACACACTTTCACGGTTAAAGCGCTCTCACTTTCTGACAATATAACATTTCAACGACAATATGGACATGTACAATCATTTGGTATTGATCTGGTATTGATATGGATGTACAAGAAATTACAGGTTGTGACCCTTCATTCAGGTTCTCATATCTTCACCGGGGCGCAGCGGCTGTTAGGAAGCTCGAACAGCAGCAGTATATCTATTAGAAAATACTGATTGCAGGATTCCTGAGCTTTCATTGCCCAATTCCTTTGCACACAATGCGCTGGAACACCCATTGTATGATTAACCACATCGACCGTCTACGTACTCATAAACTCAGCTCTGCTTAGGAGATGAAAGAAATTGTCCATACAAAAAATGCAGCCGTATGGGGTACTAAAAAGTTACTGACACAAACATTTAGCAGGTAGATACACATTCACCAATTAAAAGCTGACGAAATGCTGTTCGGTATTTACTACTCATGTGATGGTATATAACGATATTCATTGAAGAGTTAATGCCTTCCAATATGTAAATAAAACCGCAAACTGCTACAGATAACTTTTCATATTTTCCATTTACAGATAGCTCTGGTTGAAATGCGATAGCAACCACTATTATTGTAGTTGGGACAAAGCAAACAATAAAAAGAGTAGAAATAGTTGCTACCATTTTGACAATTTTCTCATTTCGTCTCGACATTTTATCAGCCTGGGCGGTATTGATCGCTGTCTTTGTGAACTTTTGCCCTCTGCGTAGTTTAACTGCCAAAATTAATGTGCAAATAGCAATGATTACAAATGCAGAAAAGGGAATAATAAAGTTGTTGATCAGAAAAGTAATTCTCTCAACAGCGATTTTCTCGCTGGTGACAATTAGTCCAAAGACTGTCACATTTTTGTTTACCCTGAAGCCCAGTGTGTTCACAACGTAAAAGGGAGTTCCGCTAAAAATAAAGATGACGAATATGCCAACTGTGATCATGGCTGTTCTTTTTGGGGTCAGAATACTCTTGACCTGCAAGTAAAGTATATATAAATTCGATTGTACAGATTGGTAAACAATGAAGAACATTGTCACGTGGCAAAAAATGTCATTAAACTTGACAAGGAAAAAAAAAATTTTTTTTAAGAAAACATTGGAAAACCTAAATTTACAAAAAAGAGAAAACTATCGATTATTCTGAGACACGTTCGATGCATGAATAACACAGACATACAGTTCAGAAGAGGATCTGACTATTTGGGAAGAAGTGTAAAATGTAGAACCTTTGGGGGGAGAATTGAGACTTACCCGCTGGCTCAAGCATTTTTGGATTGCTGTTTTTTCAAGGGTCATGCAGAGGTGTGCGTTTTGCGACACCCAGCTGCGGAAATAATGTTGGGAACGGTAAAGGGTGTAAAGGAACCAACTAAAGAAGAAATCAAACATTGGTACAGTGCTCACGAACGAGTGGCAAACGCAGTGGTCACAAGAGCCCAACAAATTCAAAAAAATGAATACGCCAAAACCGATGCAGTTGTGGAGGCTTCTGATGGAAGTCAGCTGGTTATTCCAGAAGCCATAACCTCGGAAGAACATAACATTACATCAAAACCAGGGGCCCAGGGTAGTTTCAAGGAATGCCAGCAATCGGACCCAACTTTGAAGAAGTATTTTCTTAAGGCACAATCCTCTGGATATAAGAAAAGTAAGGGAGGGAAGTGGTACTTCTTCATAAAAAATGACATTCTTATGAGGTATTTTGAGAGAGCCAACAACTCTTACAAACAGCTTGTTGTACCACTCATCTATAGGGTTGAAGTTTTGAAAACTGCACATGATACCCCATTTGCGGGGCATTTGGGCATCGGTAAGACGCAGAGAAGAGTCTTATCTCAGTTTTATTGGCCAGGGTGTTCTACGGATATTCGTAACTACTGCCGATCATGTAAGGACTGTCAGTTGATGTCTAGGAGAGGTGCCTTACAGAGGGCTCCAATTCAGAGTACATATTTGCCCTATCGCCCATTCGAGAAAGTAGCAATAGACATAGTAGGTCCATTATCGGTCATGTCTGAGAGAGGGAACAGGTTTATACTTACCTTCATAGATCTTGCTACAAGATGGGTCGAATGTGTCCCTTTACGATACATTACCTCTGAGGCTGTAGCGGAGTCTTTAATGCTTATTTTTTCTCGTCTGGGTTTCCCAGATACTATCCTTTCGGACCATGGGTCGCAATTCATTTCTGAATCCATGAAATCTTTTGAAAAATTGTTGTCCATTGCCCATGTCTTTGCTGCCCAGTACAACCCGAAAGCAAATGGTGTTGTAGAAAATGTTAATGGCACGGTGAAGAGCATGTTAGCAAAAGTTACGTCGGCCTTCCCTAAGGACTGGGACAAGTACCTTCCAGCTGTATTGTTTGCCTATCGCGAGGTACCACAGTCAAGTACGGGTTTTTCACCGTTCGAGTTAGTATATGGTACGAACCCCAGGGGCCCATTGTCTGTTTTAAAGGACGTCTGGTTAGGAAAAGAAAAACAAGAAGCACAACGGACTTATGCAGATTTTGTGATAGAACTGAGACATAGAATAATGTCTGCTTGTCAAATCGCGAGGAGTAATCTGGAGAAAACTGGAGTACAACAAAGAGATTATACTAATCGAAATCGGAAGCTAGTTGTACTTGAACCGGATGACGAAGTTCTTGTCCTGTTACCGGATAAAACAAATTTTCTGTTGGACTGCTGGAAAGGACCATTTACAGTGGTTAAGAAAATTTCCACGGTTGATTACTTGATCAATGTTAATGGAAAACTGAAGGTTTACAACATAAATATGATCAAGAAGTACATGACCAGACCAGCGAATTTGGAGGGTGTTATTGACTCTGTGAATGAAGAGGAGATTAATGCACATGATAATAACTCAAGAAAGGCTGGGTTTTGCCATGTGGTGGAGGAATGTATGGGGGAGGACAAGTCGGATGTTCCACTGAAGATGGAATTACCACCATTAGTACCCAAGGAGTCCTAGAAGGATGTACAGGTGTCCTATGCACTACCAGGAGAGAAACGGAGTCAAATTCTGAGAATGCTGGCCTCATTCGAGGATATTTTATCTGACATACCGGGCGTCACCACAAAGGCAGTCCACTCCATTGAATTAACCGATTGTCAACCTGTTAAACTCAAGCCATATCCGGTACCCCTTCACTATCAATCGCAAATAGACAGGGAGATTGATGACATGATTCGGTTGGGAGTGATTGAACCATCGACGTTAGCCTACTCTGTTCCTATAGTGCCTGTGAAGAAGAAGGACGGAACGTTAAGGATCTGTATCGACTTCAGGCGCCTCAACCGCATTACAAGGATAGACGCAGAAACGATACCAAATATGGAGGACATGTTTAACACTTTGGCTAATGCGAAATATTTCACTAAACTAGACTTAGCAAAAGGTTATTGGCAGATACCGTTGGCAGAAGAAGCAAAAAAATATACCGCTTTCCAAACCGTCAGGGGTTTGTATCTCTTTCGATTTCTTACTTTTGGGCTTTGTAATGCTCCTGCCACCTTCACAAAGATGGTGAGGAGATTGGTTGGTGATCGTAGTGATATAATTCATTTTTTGGATGAAATTCTCCTGTTTCATGAGGACATAGAAGCACATATACAGGGGTTGAGAAGCTTGTTGGAGCGCATCCGGTCGTTTGGATTGACAGTCAGACCAACCAAGGTAGAGGTTGCAGTCGAGGAAGTGACGTTCCTTGGTCATGTCATAGGCAGAGGGGTAAGAAAACCCGTTCAATCCACTGTTCACAGGTTTCTGAACCTTCCTGTCCCTAAGACTAAAAAGCAAGTTCGAGCATTGCTGGGTTTGGGTAATTTCTACTCAAAATTCATTCCCCATTATGCCACCATCACGTCTGTGTTGTCTGATCTGACTAAGAAGGGAATGCCAAACAAGATATGGTGGAACGAACAATGTGGTGAATCCTTGAGGCAATTACAAAGTGCATTTAATAATTTACTATTGTTGCGTTTACCTAATTTGAATGTACCCTTTGGTATTTCATATGATGCCTCCGATGTGGGAGTGGCCAGTGTCCTCGTACAGGAGTTCCGAGGTACATGGCATCCAGTCCTGTATGCCAGTAGGAAACTGTCCCCAGCGGAGACACGCTACAGTGTGATAGAACGAGAGTGCCTGGCCATAGTGTTTGGGGTCAACAAGTTCTCCATGTTTTTGTACGGTAACCATTTTACTATCTTCACTGACCATCAACCACTGCAGGCATTGTGATCGGGAGCAGTGAAGAATGCCACGGTGCTTAGATGGGCGCTGATGCTGCAGCCATACCACTTCACTGTCCACTATGTCCGAGGGGAGGAAAACGTGATCCCAGATTTCCTATCAAGGACAACTGTGTGACTAGCTTTTTCTGGTCTTGTTATTTTGAGGCATAGTAATGTACCTAACATGCTTAAGATTATGTGTGAAATATATTGTTCATATTGTGGATGTTATGTAAATGATGAACTGCATATTGCCATGTGTTGAGCACGGCGGTCCTGTCTCGAGCAAACAGAAACAAATGGTGTCTGTTTGCTGGAGGAAGGGGGGAATAAGCTGTTGTGTGCAATATATGGGAAGGGAAGTTCATTGTTGAACGTGGGACTTGGTGCGGTGCGCACACATTGAACGTAATGTAGAGAGAGAGAGAGAGAGAGTGAGTAACGGTGGACTCTACGACGCTGTGTAGAAGGCCTGTTCTAATCTGAATGGATCCAGGCTGGTCCTGCATAGCTGTGTTACGCTGGCGGTAGGGTACGGGCTGTCTGTGAGTGTTGTTACAGCGGTCGCGCCAGCGTGACAGTCGCACGTGTGGTGAGATTATTTAGATCTCAATTACGTGTTAGGCCGCAGACAGAAGGTCTGGACAAGTTTCACAATGTACTGTGCATCGGCCTGTATGATTCTGCTATGACAGTGTACCCAAGGGATGGGTGTCATAGAGGTAGACACATAATCACGAGCAGTGAGTTTGCACGAGCAGGTAATGTTTGCTCGTAGTTGACAGAGGGACAGGGTGGCAGTAGAAGTAGCCCAGAGCGTCCGTAGTGTGTGTTGCCTTGCCAGTAGGAATGACTGTGGCGGTGTAAAGAAATTCATGTGGATTCATTGTCTTGGTTTTGAAATACATTAATTCTGTTTGACGTTCAACATGTATCCGGCGTCCTTATTGCTGTTGGGCGGGAATGGTGACTTGTTACTGTAACACTATTTAACATACCATGGATACTTGGCAAGTGTGCGTTGTATCAAGCGAACATTCGCACACGTCACAACTCGACATGAAAACAGGACAGCTACAACTCAGTTCACCAGCCATGCATTGATATCTTTCTCCTTCAGTGCAGTCATCAAGATGTCGTATCTTACTTTGTTATAAGCATCCTCGAGATCAAGTGCTACCGCCATAGTGTCCTTTCTGTTCTGGAACCCTTTATGGACGTCCCAAGCAAAAGCGGCCACATTTGCCCAAGTGTCCTTTCCTGGCCTGTATCTTCCCAGACCTCTTTAATAAAAAGCTTCCCACTCTCCCCCCCCCCCCTCCCTAAAAAAAGATGCTTGCAGTTTCACAGCAACTATCTTCTCCAAGACATTCCTAAATGTGTTTTGTAAACCACTGAGCTGTAAATGATCCGTAAAATGTTTTGGTAGTTGAAATAGATAGCTGTGCACCTAGTCCTTCGGTACTGATGCTCTGGTTAAAACAGTCGTGAATACATGTGTATGGTATACGACCTGTCATTGAAATACCAACTTGTAGGAGTCAAAACTAGCTATGATACCTTGCGCTGTCTTTGTTTACTTTTAAAGAGAAAACAAAGCCCGGAATGGATGATAATAACTTCGCTGAGAAGTATCATCCCGATAAAATAAGATAATATAATTGTTGGGATGGACAGGACAATGTCGCTTACCTAAAGCATTCTTAGGAAAAGGCAATAGCAAAAATTAAGGGAATTTTTTTTTTCAATAAATAGAAAGAAAAAAGAAAAACACTGAATTTGAGATTCCTGAAGTTGTATGTTGGTAGGGTGGGAAATTAAGGAGGGAGGCATTCTACTTCCACACATCTGCTTCTCCTCCTTCCTTCTCAGTATCTTCCTAGTGGGTATTCATATATTCTTATGAAGGTTAGTGAGATTACTTTACGTTTATTCCATCTAATTCATTCTGTACTAGCTGTACCCGGCCACGCGTTGCTGTGGCATAGTTTGGCTAAATGGAAATGAAAGAAAATAGAAAACGCACGTGTCTAATACAATCATTGTCTGCTCAGATATAGAGATAGTCTTTGATCCCCGCCCACCACCACAACTAAATCCACCTACTACTATCTCCCTCATCAAAGGTTTTTGGAAAAGAAAGACAATGAAAATCGCACGTGTCTAATACAGTTAATGTCGCAATCATTCTCTGCACTGATGTAGAGATAGTCCGGTTTTCAAACTTTAGAACACGCACCTTATAATTGTGTCTTTATATTAGTGGTCGTTTAAATGGTGTTATTAGCACAGTAACAAAAATGATTATTTGGTTATCACATGCTAAAGCTGTTGGTATTTTTATAGGGGACGGAAGAAAAGCTACAATTGTACTTGTGAATATCAAAGTAAGTCGTAAAAAATAGAAAAGCGGAGGTACCGTTAGTAAAAAATAAACAAATTAGGTAATGAGAACTTGAAAATCAAGTGTAAAGCTCTATAATAACTCTTAAATTTAAGTCATTACCCCCTCCCCTCTTCCACCGACTACTGCTCTCTCCCTCTTCGAAAGATTCGAAAATCACTAACTGGCGATATTTTGTTGTTGCTGTAACTGACATTGACATCCCTGTATATCTGGACTAAAATAGGGAGCAGGAATTGTAAAAGGTAGTGAATAGGGCTAGTGTAATATTTACCACATCATCCTTCAAGTACCAGTACAACTACTAAAATAATGTCACTGCTATCTGTGTTACCATCGGAGTAGACAGAGAGTCGTGAGTTAGAAGATGTGGTTCCGCCACAGACTGGTCAGGTTAGGATGTATAATTTCACTTGCCGACAGAAGAACGCCATAACCTTACCGGCGGTCTTCACTTGAGAGCAGTATGGTGTAACAGCCCTGGTGTAACAACTATTACTGCTGCTGCTACTATAAGTGGGTAAAGCAGTTACTGTGACTTAAAGCTCTCTCAGTTAATAGTTTGCCCCCCCCCCTCCCCCCTCCCCCAAATTCACCGACAACTCTTTCCCTCATTGATGGAGAAAAAAAAAAAAACACTTGAAAAGCAAACGAACACAGGAAAAAAAAACACCATAATTAGGAAATGAACGCCATTGTAAACAGCACAGCTTAAAATTCCAACACAGATGAAATAACTAAATCTAAATGAAAATAAATGAAAATATATAATATTTCAGCGTAACCATGCAATCGGAAAGTTTAACAATGCAATCATAAGTATGCGAAAGGGTCAAATTTAATTATCAAATGGTTTACCCATTTACTGGTTTTTTTTTTTTTTTTTTTTTTTTAATATTAAGGCAACATGGCTAGTGCTGTCACCACGACAGAGCAGATGAGGATATTATTTTAGTCCGGGGTAAAAAAAAATTTTAACGACTGCGGATTCGAACCCAGGTCTACCGCACATGAACCCAGTGTTCTAACCATTCGACCAAGCAGCCACTTAATCGGAACAACGAAAAGAGAACTCAACTATTAGACATGTGTGTCCTTACTACTGTGTCGCGATTAAAACACAATTCAAAACCGCAGGCAATTGTTTTCTCGTAGACAGATACTCCAGATATAATAATGAAATAGAAATCGCACGTGTCTAACACGGTTAATGAAGTTAATGTCGCAGTCAATGTCTGCGCCGACATCGAAATAGTCCTTGATTGCCCCCCCCCCCCCCCCAATCGAAGGTTGTTTGAAAAAAAAAACACCAGAAAATAGAAATCGTGTGTTTAATATGGTTACTGTGGCAAATATGGAGATAGTCTTGTTTGCTGAACCACGACCTACTCTATGTATTAGTATTAGAGAAGGCGTTTGCTGCACGTAACTCGCCGGCGAATGGTAAATACGGCGCATGCGCAATTACTAACGTGGCTATAATTAGAAATCACTAAAGTTATAAATATTAGTTGCGAATATTTTGGCATAAATTGTGGTCACCTATCTCTAACAGTGACAGGTTGAATCCGGTATCAAGACAAACATATCCTGAAAATTTCAGCTAAATCCGTTCAGTAGTTTCCGAGTCTATAGGGACCAAACAAACACACAAACATTGATTTTTATATATATAGATAAGTCAGTGAAGTAAATTCTTCTTTTCCACGCGTTTAGGGCTAGACCTATATTTTCATAGACCAATCGGCACAAGTTGGGGGATGTGGTCAGCATCACGCTGGCCACCTTTACTTTACGGGACTGCCTTCGGTACAAACTCAAGGCTAGTTGGACCTAGGAGCCAAGGTCAATTTTTAACCAAAAAAATCTGGCTCTACCAAGGAGCGAACCCACAACCTTCCGATCCGCAGGCGAGAGCCTAGCCGTTCCGGCGACTCCCAGTTGGTTTTGTATAATTGTATTGTATTATGTGAAGGTAAATACATTAGTTTATACAGCTCCATGAGAGAATAACATGCTACAATTAATAGGACAGGTTTTTCACGTGGAGAGGTCCCGAAAACCCCGTTTTGCAGTTAGGTTATATCAGGGCCCCGGCAACAGCCTGGGCGGGCTTCAAAATAACAGAAAACTGCATCCAGCAAGGCGACGACCAATTACGGTGTGCAACAATTTTGTACGTTCAAGTATAAGGAACATATCAAGTACTTACACCGAAGGACCACCGTAGATATGTCTGTTTGGTGTGTGTTTTGTAATTTGTGTGTGTTAAACATGTTTTACTGTGGAGTACTTACTCTGAGCGGGGCTACTACGCTAATGCATTTTTCAAGGGCAACCATAGCCGTGATACAACTGCTCACTCTGGTGAAGGCGAAGTGTGGCATTCCTGATACCAGGTAGGTAACCTCCGTGCTCTCAACTGTCACATCTAATTCCTCAACACCTGGGGTTAACAAGATGCACGTCAGCATCATAGTTGTCAGACTGCCCAAATCAGCGATTGATAAACCTGTAAGTTGAGGGGAAAAAAAAGATATCGGTGAAATTGTGGGAAAGTTTTTTAATGATGAGTGTTGAATTACGAATCGACATCACAGCACTCGGAACACTCCCATAAGTGCTCAGTCACCATCTTCCGCACTAAGCGAAGAGTTCCAATTCCGATGGCACAAGTAACAACTGATTGAATCCGTCTCATCATCCCCCTAAATTTTGAGTTTCGGCCAGATCCCTTGGTAGCTCCTCGCAGCACAATCCTCTTTGGACCGTATTAATCCATCGGCGCCTCAAAGGGCCCTCACAATATCTAACTTGACATACATAAATTCACTACCAAGTGGTGCAGAGCCAGCCAGTCTATATGCCTTACAAACGAATATGAAAACACAAACATACGGGCGCGTTCTCTAGAGCCAACATACACACAGAACTCACTGACATACTGTGTTGCTATGTGTACATAAAAGAAACTAATATGAAAATTTAATTTTATGCAGTCTGGCCGTTCAGTAGATGTTTGTTGTACTGACTTCATGTAGATACACTGAAATGGATTCTAATTGTCTCATTCCAGATACCATTGTGACATAAAATGAATTCACAAGTGATTTCAATTACTGATTTTCTGCCATTTGTATGACGTGTCAGTTTACATTTCTTTGAGACACAAGGCATTCTACAGACATGTCATCCTAATCCCATCCTTGGATAGCGGTTGTCATTGATGAGCAATTAATGTCTTCCTCGTTTCTTCCTTGGTTATATTTATTTGGGCTACAATATTCCAATGATTCTCATGTGACATGTATATGGGACACTTTCTATCACACCGTCTTGCGAAGAAAAACAAATGTTGGAAAAATAAACGTGATATTGTATTTGTGTGGTAATAATGAAATATAACAAAGAGATATCTGAAATAGTTGAAAGAATATAAATGTGTGCGCGCTCGTGTTTGTGTGTGTGTTTTGGGGCGAGGGAGGGGTGGCGCTGGTGGAGGGGGGGGGGGAGGGGGCAAGATTGTGTTAAAACAGTTAAGATTATAAATACTGTATAAATGGCTACATTTCTGGGCTGCATATTTCAAAGAACAGAGTAAACAAAACAAAAACAAAAACAAAAAATTATATTGCATTGTATTAGCTTGTATGGTCTCTGTATAAATAGCCTTATATAAGAATGTGTTTAGTAACATAACCGAACGTTAACAAAGAAAGATGAATGTTGCAAGCTGAAGCAAATAAACAACAAACAACAGTAATAACAACTACTAAAATGTCAAATGACAGGGGTAATTATAGAGCCACGTGAAACATTTGTGTAAAACAAGTGTCATGGCAAGCTATTTAATAGAAACGTTTGCGACTTTTAGTCAGCGATCTGTTTAGTATGCATTTGCAAACAAATAAATTTAAGTAATGAAAGAGACAACCACAAAGATAGATAGAGATAGAGAGATACAGGTAGAGAAGTATATTTTAACATGTAGATAGACACAGACTTACATTAACAGACCTAGACAGTCAGGTAGAGACACATAAATAGACATACAACGACATAGAAAGGCAAACATTTAGAAAGGTAGAGACAGGCGTAGAGACAGACGGAGAGAACGAACGAACGAACACACTTTTTTTTAAAGACTTACAAATTAGGCACGCAGGCCCGTCAGACATTCGGCCCTTCTAAGCACTCGTTTTTTAGAGTATCAATGCATGTTATCTATAATGCATGTTATGGATATAATAAAGAAATATACGTTATAGAATAATGCATACACACATTATGTGTACACAATCTTACACACTCACACACACGTATATATATATATATATATATATATATATATATATATATATATATATATATATATATATATATATATATATATATATATATATATATATATATATATATATACACACATTCTCATACATGCACACTTATAAACAGACATACCTAATACATACATACATACATACATAAACGCATCTACATACATACACAAACAGAAAAGACACACACATACATATATAGACACATATGCACACACATTCCATACATACAAACACACCTACACATGCATGCATACACACACCTACAATCACATGTACAGTCACCCACAAACACACATTTACACTCACATGCAAACATACATACATACATACATACATACATACATACATACATACATACATACATACATACATACATACATACATACATACATACATACATACATACATACATACATACATACATACATACATACATACATACATACATACATACATACATACATACATACATACATACATACATACATACACACATACATGCATACATACACACATCAATACATACACCTACATCTTTACACACATACTTAATACTCGCATACATACCTAAATACACACATATACACCCATATACTTATACAGCTACAAATGCATACATACATCCACAAACATGCATACAAACACACATACATGCATACATACACCCACATACATGCCCACACACATTACATACATACACACACATGATATTTATACATAGAATGTATGTGTGAGAGAGAGAGAGAGAGAGAGAGAGAGAGAGAGAGAGAGAGAGAGAGAGAGAGAGAGAGAGAGAGAGAGAGACAGACAGACAGACAGACAGACAGATATTGGTATGTGTCAAAAGACAATGCGTACAGAACGCTAAATTGAAAGCTTGTCATATTTCAAATGAATTAAATACAGAACTCATTACAATTGGTCTTGCCTCTTACCCAAAAGAGTAATGTTGATTGTATCTCTAAAACCTTGCTTTACAAAACAGGCGATATTGATACTGTTTGTCACGATGCCAAAAATATTTATTAATTGGCATATGCCACTCAGCAAGACATAAGTTGCTATAAGTGCTGCTGTGCCATCTAAGACAAGTGTTGTTTGGGTAACCTCTGGCATCGATAAGTTACCTATTTCAGTCATTGTTTGTGTTAAATATTCTTTATTATGCTGCCTAAATCAACTGAATCTATTTATTACTATGAGTGTTGCTTGTGTGCATTGACACGAGTAGTCGCTGATAAGTTTTCAATCCTTAAGTGAAAATGACATTTGAAAAGTCGCTTTGTTACATGCAAAGGTTAAGGTCTCTTTTCCACGCCTTTTGGCGTTTTGGGAATATAGGGCTAGACCTATATTTCTACAGCCCAATCGGCACTTGGTAGGTGATGTGGTCAGCAACATGTTGGCCGCCTTTACTTTCCAGGACTGCACCTGACACGCACTAAAGGCTGAGTCGGCCTGGGAGTCAAGGTCAATTTTAAAATATAGTCCGGCTCGGTCAGGAGGCGAACCCACGACCTTCCGATTCGCAGGCGGGCGATTTGTTGAATAATGTTAAAGTAACTGTTTTCAAACACATGAAAACGTCGTCGTAAGGAACAGAAAAACAGTAAACTGTCACTACTGTCTGTTTTACCGTGGGTTTTTTTTGGCGGTGTAGACAAGGGGTGTTTTGTCTCTTCTTTGTTTTCCAACAAGTGGACCCCACAACCTACACAGTCAATCAGTCCTTAAATAAAATAGATCGGAAGGTTGTGGGTTCGCCCCGGAGCCAGACTTTTTTCAAAAATGACCTTGAATCCCAGGTCGACCCAGCCTTGAGTGCGTACCGGGTGCAGCCACGGGAAGTAAAGGCGGCCAGTGTGATACTGACCATATCAACCATCTTGTGCCGTTTGGTCTTTAAAAATATAGTATCAGCCCTATATGCACTATTGCTTATTGACGTGAAAAACGGTCCTTTTTTTCACCTTCTACATTAAACAGTTAAAAATATATTTTTAGAGACCTATCAGGATACAGTGTTGAATACTGAGCTACCGTAACTTTCTCATTAACTCTGCTTGAAAACAGAGCAATAGTTGCTTTGCATTTGTGTGAACTATCTATATGCTTTCTTTTATACAGAGACATAGGTGGCTAATCATAGCCGAAACAGATGTAGTGCAAATAATGTTGTTTATACGCGTAGCAGCAGACACAGTGTAAGTTTACGATTTTAAACATTTCAAGATTCAAATGTAATATGATGTAAACAATATCAATAGATATTTAAAAAAAAAATAATCACAGTAGTTCAGTTGTTTTACAGGATGTCACGAAAATCGGTGCAATTGTGAAGAGTAGATATATTTTGACACGTGGAATCACATTATTTGTCCTTAGCACTTCGTTATCTGTTACCACAGTCTCTAGTATGCATTTAATTTCGTAGTACAGTTACTTTATCTAAAACAATATACTGTGTTGTTATGTAGTGAGTCTGTTGAAAGTGCACAATTATAAACTACAATATTATAAAAAGATTATAGTGTTAGTAGTGGTGGTGACGGGGCAAGAAAGCACTATAATTTTTTAATCTTTAATATTATTTTAACTTTGTTAACTATCAATCATTTTAGTTAACGATGACAATTATTTTAACAATGTAGATTGTTGGAGTTCCCTGTAGGGACTGGATAACACTATATTACATCTTTTTCATTTGGCACGGAACTACTAGATGTAGCAGTTATGGACGTGAATAGTAGCATATAATTCTGCTTTTCCTTTATATTTTCCTTCTTTATCATTTAAAAATTATGTTGTGTTGATATTTTCCAACTCTGTTACTTGAGTCTCATTGTAGAGGTCGGGGGAAAAAAACGTTTCATCTCTTTTGTCCATAAAACATCTGTAGATGCGTTGCTGGATATGGAAGAACATAACAGCAAATATGTGTGCATCCTTAAATTTTCACTCTATTCTTTATTTGCGTCTATTATTTAAAATCAATTTTGAGAAAGTTGACAAGCGTCGACTGTGGTTAACTCGTTGGCCAGGAAGCCAATAGAAGTAACATGTGGTTATATGTACCTGCGTGCTTATGTTATAAATTGTTTCATGTTTTTAGGTCACCTGTATTAGTCAACATTTCTGCAGTGGAAGCTGTGGCTGGACGTCAGCGTAGTGGCCAGTAAATAAGCTCCCTTCCCCCACATTCTGATTGTTTGATTCTCTAGACTCAGCAACAGACTGTACTCCTGACAACTGCAAAGCTCCAATAAACACAAAAAGACGATTGTGAATGTTCAAACAAGTTTCCTTCTCTGCAACGAGATATTATGTCACAATTTGCTGCAAGTTGCAAAACGCTCAGTTTCAACTGTTAAGGGCAGCTGTATTATCTGGCCCGTTCCAGTGCAGTTTATTACAAATATTAGGGACGCCTCATGTTTAACGTGTAGAAAGTGTCTTGCTTCTAACTTCCGTTCTAGAGAGAAAAGCGACAAATGTGCATTAATTTCTGAATGTCCCTCATATAGCTTCACAATACCACAAGCGTGAATGATGACATGGCAATTCCAACAAAGCCTTCTTCCGCATGCAACTCTAACGCATAATGGTGTATGCTATTGCGACATTGATTGACAGCACAGATGATGGACCAAAGAAATACCAGACACTGAAAGCACTTTATGTGAAGCATACAGAAGGACCGGTTCCAGAGATCTCTTTCTGTCCTGGCGCCGCAAGGCATTCCAAAGGAAGAGAAAGGAAGTAGTATTTTACAATTGGCAAAAATAGTGCGAAACACGTTTATTTATATGCCCTGAGTGCAATGACGATAGCTCAACTAACTAACTAACTAACTAACTAACTAACTAACTAACTAACTAACTAACTAACTAACTAACTAACTAACTAACTAACTAACTAACTAACTAACTAACTAACTAACTAACTAACTAACTAACTAACTAACTAACTAACTAACTAACTAACTATCTAACTAACTAACTAACTAAATGTGTTATTTTTTTTTAATTTCCTTCGCATATAGTGATAACAACTTATTAGCGGTGAGTTTATGCTTTCCGACACAAAAATCCAGCTACCCTAATGTTTAGTGTACTCAAGATCTTTTCACAAACAACAGGTTGTGTGTACGTGCAAGCGTGAGTGTGTGTCTTTGTGTATGTGTGTTTGTGAATGTATATATACATGTATGTGTGGGGGCAAGGATGTCATCTGGGTTAAGAAAGTATGCTTGTGTGTAAGTATGTCTCTCTGTGTGTGGTGTGTATCTAGGTTTATGTATGTAATTATGTGTATGCAAATGTGTAGGTATATTTGTATGTATCTATGCATGCATGCATGTAATTGGTAGGTAGGTGGGTAGGGAGGTAGTGTCGTAGGATGGTAGGGGTTAGGAATGTAGGTATCTATGTATACATTGACAGTGATTACAATAATTTTATTGCGTAAACTCGTTGAAATAATAATTTTGGCTCAGGTGCATGATTATTTATTATAAGAACGTTTTTTGTCTCACAAAACCATGTGCGATTGATTCGTGAGGTTCTATCAAAAGGTATTGGGTAAAGATCACTGCCAGAATGCCTAACATATGGAGCTACAACAAACCACATGAGTCTTGCATTTGAATTGAGGATGGTCACGATTACATATATGGCATGATTACCAGCTGCACAAACAGGTCTTGGTAACGGACTCACACAGCGTGCCAAGACAAGTAAGAAATTTGTGGCGTAGAGTGACTGCTAAATATGATTACACATTCAACAAACACACGATCTAATATAGTACAGGGCTAAGCAGACACTCGAGCACGCATTGTCTGAGTGCAAAAAAGCTATAGGTCAGGGTAGATACACTTGGCGCCATAATAAAGTCCTTGAAGAGTTAGCGGACATTGTGGACCAAGCCAGGATGAGAGCCAACGCGAGGGCCAGTCCTACCGTTTTCCCCAT
Organism: Candidula unifasciata; assembly: GCA_905116865.2. NCBI lineage: Eukaryota > Metazoa > Mollusca > Gastropoda > Stylommatophora > Geomitridae > Candidula > Candidula unifasciata. Next base: position 101,617 of record CAJHNH020001250.1, on the reverse strand, counting down.
ATGCTTCTTCAAGGCTGGGCAGATTTTTAAAGGTAAATTTAACAAGATCACACACGCTCCATCGATACTTGACTGTGGGAAGGACTGGTTACTGGCTGTCGACCTGCCTGGTCAAGAAAGGTACCCAGAATTAATCCGGAAGATGGCCTGGGACCTGACTTAGTCCTACACTCTGCAGAGAAACGATAGCTCTTCCTGAATCAAAGCGAAAGGACAATAATCGCATGTACAAGCTCGAGAAGTACAGTATTCTGGTCCGAGGAGAGACGAAACGTAGGCAGTTACAGTTTTCAGCGTCAAGGTAGGCGCAAGAGGTCTTATCTCCACCATCATGTGCAATGTACTAAAGCTGCTGGGCTTGCGAGGAAACTAGCGCAAACGATCACTAAAACAACTGGACGAAGCTGCTGAAAGAACTAGTCAGAAAGAAAGTAGTATCTCTTAAGTCCATAGTGTCCGAAATGTCTGCCTGTGTCCCTCTGCCATTTGCAAAGTCTTACATGGGTCCGATGAACCAACCGTAAGCTTGTCACTTGGTCGTTAAGGTAGCCGGCTGATCTAATAGACTACTGCAGCGACTATACATATATCTAACTTCGAATCTCACAGTACCCGTTGCAAAGTCACCATTTCGTCTTGTCGCTGTCCGAGAACATTCGGTAAAGCGCGGCAAGAGAAGATCAAGGACTGGGAGTCGGGACTCAGGTTCGCCCACCCTCTGAAGTTGTCTACAATGTTATAGCCCGAAACAATTGTTGACGAGGGATCTTTTACTGAGAATTGGCAGGCTCCTGCTGTACATGCTCGCTATTATTACAGTAGGTCCATGGTGTCCCTACAGACGCATCGTCTGTAACTGCTCCTAAAATTATTCTGCCTGCGTATTACATTCCAAGTCGAATCAGTTGTCATTACAATTGGATATACACTGTAGTAGTAAGCTGTACATCCATATGAGGAAGCGGAATAATGTCTGAGCAACTATTATACCCTTTAAAGTCCTAGATAAAAGAAAGAAGAAAACAGCTAACATGGCTTGTAGAATGAAATGAAAACAGCTGTGCTTGGTACCCGGGGAGTCGGAAGGGGATATCATTTATGTCTGTTCATTTTCTTATAGCAATTGGTTCTTTTTTAAATTTAATTTTAATAATTTCTTTCATATTCTCACTTCTTGTTTTTATGTATTGTTTGTGTATGTGATATATATATATATATATATATATATATATATATATATATATATATATATATATATATATATAAAATGAGTGACTATAATTTGAATAAAATAACAGTTGTGTATTCTCAAGGGACGGTTCATTTTCTTTTAGAGTGTCGCACAATAAAGTGTTTACTTTTTGCTACACACCGCAACACGTTACACAGTAAAGGGTGAGTCATTATGACTAAACAATCTGTTCATTCTTGTATACATTTATAAAGTTAACACTTGTGTTTTTGTTTAGTTGGTGCCGCCATGAATCATGAGATATTCTGGAACAACAACAACACAGCCTTTACAAGTCGTCCACTCGTAGTGAAATTCAATTTCTTGTTATTTTAAAGCTCCACGTTGGTTTTGCCTGTGGCCCCGAATATATCCAGGCCATATGTCTTGCCCAGAAATAGATATGACCCAACGGCTGAAATGTTTTCCTGGGACTTCTCCAAGGGTGATCCTCATCCGCATGGTGGCACTTCGTGTCACAGGGTGTTTATCGCTTGTGTGATGTCCTGGTGGGGTACAACTACTTACCTACCTAGAGTGTCGCACGATAAAGTTTTTAATTTTTGACTAAACAATCTGTTCACTCTTGCATAAAATTATAAAGTTAACACTGCTGTGTTTTTTGTTTAGTTGGCACAGCTATCAATCTTGAGACAGTCTTAAACACAACACAGTCTTGGTTATACATACCCTGTTAATTACGTGATGTTAGCATAACAGGGTTTTGTGTGTGTTTGTGAGCGTTTGTATGTTTACGTTAATCTCTTTGTGTGTGTTATGTCGTCAGTGATGCGTCTTATTTTTTTTATCCGTTGGGTTTTCTATATGCATCTATAATTTAACAAGATCTGTCGTGCGTTCAAGTTCTGGCGGAGCCAGACTGTTATTAAAAATAATCTTTGCTTACATGTCGACCCAGCTCAATTAGGTACCAAGTAAAGGCATGGAAGGCAAAGGCGACTGTTATTACGTTGACCTCATCATCCAGCGAATGCCGATTGGTCTATAAAATTTTGATCTAACCATATGTGTCAAATTCTTCTTTTACTTATCACAATGTATGTTACAATATGTTACATGTCCATGTCAGTTGTTTCTATGTGTATCAGAAGATCATGGTTTATGTCTCCTTTGCGTTTATAGGTCTAATGTTCGAGTAGGATAACTCACTAAACTGGTTCAAAAAAATATTAGTATGTATCAATAACAGTGCACAGTATAAGAAATGACTGCTTGTCCAATTTGTAATGCTTTGTAGTAAGAAAAGGGCGTTCTTTCGTTCAGCAACTCTCTCCAGATAATTATTTTTTATTGAGCCCTGAAGTATTTCACTTTTCGAGAAACGGTTAATGTTCCCGTCACACACTCGATGTCCACATCATAAAGAACGTCGGTAAGATCTCTCTTCTGTATTCAGCGTGCTAATCAACTTATACCTAGGTAGTTAATCAACCAATTATCCTCTCGCACAGCGCGCAAGACCATAATTATTTGAATCAAAAATTCATTAACACCAGTTCTGATAACACAAGTTCTGTGTAGGTTTACTATTCTTTTGAGGCTTTTTGTGTAGTGTTGATGTCGGGCAATATATCGTTTGCCGACAAGTGCGCATAGGTTTTTTTTTTTAAGGTTGCCGATTCACCACGTTTTATAAAAATCTACTCGCCCTTTCGCTTTAAAAGCTTTAGGAACATTGGTTCTGTCCAACTCTTGTCCTGTATCTACCGTGGCCCTATCAACACGACTCTCAGCTGCCTAATTTCCACCTACCAAGCGAAAGATATAAAACCGAACGCAAAGTATATCAGCGAGCTTCACAAAATAACAAACACAAAACAAAATGTGAACGTTGCCGCTATGGAGCCTTCTTCGGTACATATATACATTAAACAATACTGCACAAATAGACAATATCAAATAAACAATCTCTTTATCTCGAGGCAGCCACGTCGATGTCTAGCCAATAGTATGGCAAGCCAGAGTGGTTTGGGGGGAGGGGGAGGGGGTGGGGGAACCAACTAATTACAAGAAGTCCCCAGAGACTCCAACTCATGTTTTAGAACCCATGCGGTCTCAATCGTCTTAAACATCATTATAGAATCACTTAGAAATTCACTCAGTGACCCGTAATGTTTAACACCGGTGCATTCCAAACTTTACGAGTGGCTGAGAGAATTACAAAAGACGGTGAGTTCGTCCTAGACTTTCGTGTCTCTGTTGTCCTCCTATTGACGCAATCAAAACGATGTCTCTTCAAATGTGTATTTTAGCCTTTACAAGATTATCCTAACCGTTTTCATTGACATGATATCATACACAGGTGAAAGTGAACCCCAAAGTAAAGGCTCCGTTAGTGCGGTGGCAAGTCGCTTTATTGTCGTTCCGAATATCTTGGATGGGGATCATCATTAGGTTAATGGAATACCAGAAAATCACATGCGGTGAAAAAAGACTCCGATCCTGATTACAAACTTCTCTGTTGTTTTTACTGAGCATCTACTGGTCAACACATGTGTGGATCTCTTTCAGAAATGAATTGGTAAGGGTTCTGTGTATTCTTGATCGTAACTGTAAAAAGGTAAATTCGGGAGATGTGAACCAGCGTCAGTGCACAAGGTTAAACTATAAGTGCTCTGCCAATAGTACAGACAGCTGATAAGAAACTGTCTGCCTGTGTCGCCGTCCGCAAGTAACTCTGTAGCTACAGCGATCTTCCTCCATTTACCCCAGAGTGTCAACTCTGGTACCCATTTCCTAGAGGCTGGGTGAACCCCAGAATCCTCATGGTTTCAAACACCGACCGTGGCTGCAGCGAGTTGCAGCTGGATTTGAAAGTGAGCCTCCTATTGACTCCGCTAACGCGGCGCAGATATAGATATGGTCACAGGACTGGCTTAGCTGTTCGTAATTGTAACATTGTTTTTTTTTTCTTGTAGTGTGCTGATAAAAGCATTCAAAGCTGAAACCTTCGCTTATATAGTTTGTGATCCTGATAATGTGATGCTCTCTGGTTTTCCTTTTAATCTGGGGTTCTTTATTAATATCCTACCCCAGATGACGTCATATGACAGTCCAACATTTTAGAGGGTGGTAAGGCTGGGTTACAGGGCTTTCTGATGCTTTTAACGGCCCCAAAACATCTAGAACTAACCCTAAACACAACCCAATTACGTCTCACGATAGAGTGCTGCCTAGGTCCCACGACTGCATGCAGCTTAGGTCTCACGACTACATGCAGCCTATCTACCACCCCCTAAAATATTAGACTGTCCCGTGACCTGTGGATTTCCCCTGTTTGGGGTAGGATATTAATAAATTACCGAATTTTAATATATTTTAATCATATTAAATGTAACCTGTGTCATAATAACAGCTTGACGATCGAGTGAATAATAATCCATAAATATATACTTATATTTCTGTATACCCGATTCGCGACTGGCCTTAATGGGATCCCACCTTTACATTTAAATAATTATATGCAATAAATACTTGAAGCCTTCGACGAATTTTCAATCGAAATGCAACAGTAATGTTACGCGCTTATGTTTTTTGAATAATACGAAGAACTACAATAGCTTGTCTCCTAATACATTCATTTATTACATTTTAATTAGTAAGGAGTTGTAAGTTTTGTTTATTGTCATTGTCAGGACAATCATACTTCTTCCTTATCAGCTTGATTATCATCATTGCTTTTGGACCTATGTTATAACATGAATTATGGGCCAAAAATGATATTCTGCGTGCCTCGACTCAACCAAGCTACCATAAAGCCAGAAAGTGAACACAAAGTGTTAATATAATGTTAACATTTTTGTGTACAGCCTATTCGACAGTTTAAGTGTAAAAGTGACAAGTTATATATATATATATATATAGCTGCAGGGTACCAGCCCTGAGCTTCATGAACTCAGGTGGGCCCACCTCTGAAAACGTCTAGGAGATCGTGGGCCGAAACGTTTGTCGACGAGGATAACTTCTACTGATGACTGGTAGATCCCTGTTGTACTTGCTCCCTGTGAGTTTATTCCTATTGTACGTGGCTAGCCCACAAGACTACCATGAAAGAATGTTGACTCTCGGGAAAGAGCTTGTGACACCTATGGAAAGACTGCCCCCCCCCCCCCCGGTATCGCCGGGGGGATAAACTGACATCTGGAGACAGAAGTCGACTGTGGACCGGGTTGATCACCCCTAACACAGTATAATACCTCCGATTTCGTACAACCACATAGAAATATGCCCCCAGGGCCCTTCGAAAGAGGGGGAGAATGAAGGGCCCAATCAAATTGATACTCTCGGTGACGACAATGCTAGCCCCCGGACTCAGATACTCGCCCAACATCCGGGCTGGCTCTGTAAATGTGGGAAGAGCTTCACGGGGTTGCATGGTCTGAGAACGCATGCCGGAAGAATGAAATACGAGGGTGCTCCACGCAGTAAACGCTGTCGCAAAATTACTACTCCTGTTTTAGTTTCTGAGTCGTCAGGGAACGACGGGCAGGGTGAACCCCACTCGCCCGGAGAGGCCCATGTCTTCGACTGCGGAGAAGCACGTTTGATGATTTCTGTGGAAGTGCGTTCCAAGATTAGGTTTCCACCTGCGAGCGATAAGGTGGTGTGGTGTAAGTTGGAGAGTACATTATGTGAGATACTTAAACATGATTTAAACAAGAAGTCGTAAGGCGACAAGCTTACAAAATTCGGTGATGTAATATATGAACACTGCTCCCGTGAGTTCGGGACAGTAGAAAAGGCACACCCGGGTGCCAAGCAGAATACTAGCAGGAGGCAGAGGGATATTCTGAAGTGTCGGGCAGACAAGAATGACCTGAGAAAACGGTTCAAAGCCGCTACAGGCAGCGAACGGGAGGGGCTGTATGAAGTTTGGTTGCATTTAAAGAACAAACACAGTGCCCTCTGTCGCGCTGAGCGTTTCTGTAGTAACAGAAGACGAACCAAAATGGAGCGTATTAGGGACCCGTATCAGTTTGCCCGAGGTCTATTCGAGCAACCGAAGTCTGGGACTCTGGTTGTCAGTAAGGAAGAGCTTGAGTTACATCTACGCAAGATGTACTCTGACAAAAAGAGGAGAGAGCCTTTCGATGACAATCCAGAGATCCTTAGCGGCCTCAAGCAGCCTGAGTCGCCAAAGGTACCATTTAAAATTATACTTCCCCTTTGGTCTGAGGTTGAGGAAGTTGTGAAAAGGGCCAGCGGCAAATCTGCCCCAGGTCCGAAGGGTGTTCCGTACGTTCTTTACAAGCGCTGCCCGAAAATCCTAAAAATGCTTCACGTCTTGTTGAGAAAGCGTGGATCCGTAAACACATATGTCCAGAGTGGCAAAAGGCGAATGGTGTCTATATTCCCAAAGAGCAGTACTCAAAGAGTCTTTCCCAATTCAGGCCCATTTCGCTGTTGAATGTCGAGGGTAAGATATTATTCTCGGTCATGGCTCGCCGGCTCACTCAGTATCTGATGGCTAACAAATACATCGATACGAGTGTTCAGAAGGGTGGTATTCCTGGCGTTCCTGGGTGCCTTGAACACGCGACCATGATTTGCGAGGCTATTCAGAGAGCCAAGCATGAGAGAACTCAATTGCAAGTGATATGATTGGACTTAGCCAACGCCTACGGTTCAGTTCCCCATACGCTACTGTGGCGAGCCCTTCGCATGTTCCACGTACCGGCACAGATCAATGATATGATCGAGCAATATTTCTCTAAGTTCGCTTTGCGCTTCTCTACCTCGACGTTTACCACGAGTTCGACTGAGCTACAAATTGGGATAGCTATGGGCTGTACGATCTCACCAATACTGTTTGTCATGGACATGCAGATCATGTTAGACGGGGCGGCCGGCTACGGACAGGGCCTTCAAATAGGGGATCACTGGATGCCTCCACTGCGTGGCTTTATGGATGACACGACTATTATAACGGGCAGCGAGGAGTCTGCATGCACGATCCTGGAAAGTTTGGACGCGGTGGTCCAATGGAGCGGCATGCAGTTCAAACCGCAGAAGTCGAGGAGTCTGTCAATCCTTAAGGGTCGAGTGCTGGCAATCAGTTTTACGGTGGCAAGGAATAAGATCCCCACGGTTCTGGTGGAACCGGCGAAGAGCCTTGGTCGCGTTTACGATTCGAAGTTATCTGATAGAGCGGAGGTCCGGCGAATACACGAGTCACTAGCTACAGGCCTGGTCGCGATCGAGCGTTGCAGGCTGATCGGGAAATTCAAGGTATGGTGTCTCCAATTCATGTTGTTTCCTAAGCTCCTTTGGCCACTGTTAGTCTACGAGGTGACGATAACTGCAGTGGAAACCATGGAGAGGAAAATCAACACAGCCTTGAGAAGGTGGATTGGTGCACCGCCTTGTCTGACCGACGTGGCTCTGTATTGCAAGCCGGCTAAGCTGGTACTCCCGTTCAAATCAATAACCGAAGAGTTTAAAGTCGGCAAAGTAAGACTCGCCATGCTCTTGCGTGAGTCTTCAGACCCAAATGTCATCGCTGTCCAGCCCGCTCTCAAGACTGGTCAGAAGTGGAGGGTCCTCGATGCGATTGAATCTGCGCAGAACGCACCAAAATTGAAGGAGATAATGGGATACACTCAAACTGACCGTCGAGGCCTAGGTCATGGGAAGGTCAATTGGTGGTCTAAGGCCACTGCCAAAGAACACTGAGACATGGTAATACAACAGGTGAGGGACAACGAAAACGAGGTTCGGGTCCAGAAATCAGCCCAGCAGTCGCAGCAGGGCCATTGGGTCAGCCTGGAGAGCGCATTGCCAGGAGTACTCACATGGGGTGAGATCTGGCGAATGACCCCTCTGCGACTGAGCTTTATCGTTCGTTCGAAGTACGATGTATTACCGTCCGGTGTTAACATGGTTAAGTGGTCTGCGACTAACGATCCGACCTGCCCGCTGTGTAAAGCGAAGCAGACGCTAGAACACGTCGTGAGGAAAGCATTAGGTCAAGGCCGATATACCTGGCGACACAACAAGGTGCTAAAAGAGTTAGCAGCCGTTGTTGACCAGGCTAGCATGAGGGCTAACGCTAGAGCCAGTTCTACCATCGTCTCCATTCGTTTCCTCAAGGCTGGGCAGATTAAAAAAAGGTAAGGTCAACCGAGACGCATTCGCTCCATCTGTGCTAGACTCTGCGAGGGACTGGTTACTGGTGGTTGATCTGCCGGGACAGGAAAGGTACCCTGATTAATCCGGAAGACCGGCGTGCGACCTGGCATAGTTCTCCACTCGGCGGAGAAACAGCAGCTCATCCTGATTGAGCTGAAGGTCCCGTTTGGACAAAAGTCACACGTATAAACGAAGCCTACACAGTACGTGTCTTTGCCGCCGAAGTGGGAGCGAGAGGTCTCGTCTCCACTTTACTCTACAATGTGGTTAAGAACTAGGATTGCGCGGTAACGAACGGAAACGAACACCCAAACGGCTGGGCGAGGTAGCCGAGAGGGCCTCAAGCTGGCTTTGGACGCAACGAAACAACGTAGGGGACGGGCCTCGGTGAGCTGGTGCAGGTTTCTAGTGGAAAAGGGTTTCTCACCCCTTGAAAGTTCATCGTGTCCGAATTGTCTGTCAGTAATCCTCTGCCACCTGCTAACAAAAGTCCAACATGTGTCCGGTATACCAATCGTAAGCTTGTCGCTCGGTCGTCCAGGTATGCTGACTGTTCTAATTAGGCTACCGCGATGACTTCTTATCTCACAGTACCTTCTGAAAATCACCAAGTCGTCCTGTCCCTATCCGAAAGAAAACACCATCCGGTAAATTCGTGCAGCAGGGTACCAGCCCTATATTCATAAACTCAGGTGGGCCCACCTCTGAAAACGTCTAGGAGATCGTGGGCCGAAACGTTTGTCGACGGGATAACTTCTACTGATGACTGGTAGATCCCTGCTGTACTTGCTCCCTGTGAGTTTATTCCTATATATATACATACATATATATATATATATATATATATATATATATATATATATATATATATATATATATATATATATATGTGTGTGTATAAATATATGTATATATATATATATGTATATATATATATATATACATATATATATTATATATATATATGTAAATATATATGTATATATATATATATATATATATGTAAATATATATGTATATATTTATATATATATATATATATATATATATATATATATATATATATATATATGTATATATATATATATATATATATATATATATATATATATATATATATATATATATATATTAATCTACAGTTTTATGACAATATTTAATTAAAATAATTGTGGAAATCTTACAAATGTCACACACACACACCGTAGTGGATTCCTCATTTTGATAATGTAGATGTTATAAGGCTTAGGCTAACGTACTGTAAAACATATTTGACAAAATGCATTTCTGTATTTGCTGCTCATGTGATGATAAATAAAGTTATTCATAGACGAGTTTATACTTTCCGGTAAATAAATAAACCCAGACATAGCTAACTACACATTAACGTATTTCCCAGTCACTGATAGGTCCAGCTGAAAAGCAACTACCAAAAAAAAAAAAAAAAAGATAGCAGTTGGAATAAAGCAAGCGATGAACAGACAGGAAATCGTAACAACAATTTTAGCAATTTTCTGGTTTCTTCTGACCATTTGTAAAGCCTGCGCAGATTGGGTTGTTGTTATCTGTGTCCATACTTGTCTCTTGACTAATTGAATTGCTAGAATATTGTACAAGTAGCAATCTTCTTCTTCTTCTTCGTTCACCGGCTGTGAATTCCTGCGGAAGGTCGAGGTTAATCGTCCGCTTGAACTTTTGGCTTTTACCTGGATCTGAGTTTTGCGTGTACAACCGTTTTACTGGCTTTTGCCGATCCCTGCCTCACGGGCAGATGTACTCCGACTTCGAGGGAAGACGTCAGTCCTATTTCTAGGATTACTGTGGCCATTGTTTTGTGTGGTTCGAGATGGTACCTTATTTGTGTGGTGACCTCTGTGCTCCTTTCTCCACAGGTGTTGCCCCCTGAGTACCCCCTTTGGGGCAGCCCTGTGTGGAACGGTTAGCCCTCAAGGGAAGGCAAGGGCAGATCATGGGCATTCCCCGCCATCCAAGGAGGCTTCCATAAAAGCAGAGCCGATACATACCGCTCTGGTTCTGGGCTCACCCAAGGAATGGTCACGTCCTGCACATAACTGCTTAACCTCAACCTCCGGGGATCAGCGGGGAGCAGCCCGTGGGTTCTGGACTTTGTGTCCACACAAATAGGTACATTCTTCTTCGTTGCACGTTAGACACCTTTAAAGTTGTTTCAACTGTGCCCTTGGCGCGACGATATGGGGAAGCATGCGTCAGGTATGGCTTCACCGGTTTGGTCCCAACACTAGGGCGAGTGGGGCTAGTGTATACGGACAATCTGACTTTTTTCTAATCCGTACGTATTAATTTGGTTGGACTTTGAGCTTGCTTGTGTGCCGTAGGATCTGACTTTGTCTGACATTATTAACTAGCCAGCAGATGAAATGTTGCTGTAATTGTGTACCTCAGCGCGGTTACGTAGGTAGGATCTGACTGCGAGAAACCACCCACAAAAGATGTTACTTGTCTTGTCTGCGGGTATATCTCTTGGTCAAGGGATGGGTCTCAGCAGCACAGTTTTCCATTCGCTCCAGACTTTTAACAAAGAGTTGTCATTTAGTTGTACATTTGCCAAGCAAACTTTACTCATGTACCGAATGAGTTTTGATAGACTTTTCCCCCATGCGTTTGAGGGTAGGCTGATGAGGGCCAAAAAGTGCACTACACCTCTGGGGGCCGCCAGCTCCGAGATCCCCTGCCAACTCTGTTAATGCTCATTTGAGACATTATCCGTGGCGCACGACGGTGACGTGCAGCAGGAGTCTTGCATGAGGTTTCATAAAACCAGAACAGTGTAGGACTGGCGCCCTAGTGAGGCACGGAGTATTTCGTTATACACATCACATCAGACTTAACTTTCCCTCACACCTGTGACCTAAATCACGGTACCACCGCTAGAATTATTATACAAGTAGCAATGATTATAAAAGCGAAAAAAGGGACTAGGACGTTGTTTATTAGAATTGCTACTGTCTCTACCTGAGCTTTATATTCTTTTGGGATAATTCCAATAATTGATTTATTTTTCACAGTTGACAGCTTCAGACACAATCTGCTTACAACAAAACCCAGTGTACTGCTAAACGTGCAAACGACGAAGTTATCACAACTGTTCTTGCTGGGGTCAACACTATCCTCACATTAAAGTACCCAACTAGTATAATAAAATATGGTAAGATTTAAAAAAAAATTGAATTTAAAAAAAAAGGTGAGCAATCAGATGTAGTGGTGGTGCCAGCATTACTATTATTATTATCATTAATAACAGTGGTAGCAACAGCAGATCTAGTATTAACAGTAGCGGTATATGTTGTCTTCCCTGCTGTTGTTCTTGTATAGAACTGTCAGTAGCAGTAAAAATACAGCTTTGCTAGTGGCAATTTAGGTAAATGATGCTAGAATCATGAAACTGCGTTTGCGTAATATAACATAATTCATCTAGAGGTGGCATAACATTTCAAAGCTTTCATTAAGGTTGGGTCCATCTTGACGGAGCCTATATATTAAAACAGATCGATTAGGGATTCGACCCTATGGCCTTTGATATAGCAGGTAAACCATTACCCACTTCATACTAAGATTGCCAGCGGTCGTAGATTCCAGGAGAAATAGTAGTAGGCTTCTTTGTAGTAGTAGTAATTGTAGCAGTAAATGTGATAGTGGTAGCAAAGAAGAATACACTAAAGTATAGAAGATTTAGAATGAATGCACAGGAATAACAATGTTACAAATCAAAAGACTCATGGAGATGAAAGAAAGAGGGAAGCAGGAGGGGAAAAAAAAAGGGGTAAAAAATTGAAGGAATAAATTATACACTTATCAAATTAGTAGGGGCATTACTAAGACAACAGCTGCAGATTAGAATGTCCATAACGATGGTTAAAAAAAAAGGATGTGAAAAAGCATAATGAAAAAAGATGAGGATCCGCTGCAGTATGTGGAGAAGAAGAATCGGCAGGAAGAGAACCAGAGAATAAAGAGCAACAACAGAAAGACGTAAGGGCTATTAAGAGAAGTAACATGAAGAAGAAGAGCAGCAACAGGAGAAGAAGCAACAAGAAGATGAAGAGCAGCACAAGGAGAAAAAGCAACATAAAGAGAAAGAGCATCACATGAAGAATGAGTAACAGGAAGAGCAGCACCAGGACAACGAGTAACAGGAAGGGTAACACCAAGAAAAGGAGTAATAAAAAGAGTAAGAGCAGCAGCAGGAGAATGGGTAACAGGAAGAGGAAGAGCAGCACCAGAAGAATGAGCAACAGGAAAAGGAAGAGCAGCACCAGGACAATGAGTAACAGGAAGAGGAATAGCAGCACCAGACAAGGAGTCGCATACACAACCCTAAGTACAAGGAGAGGAAAGAAGACACAACATCAGCAGGAGGAGAAACGGCAGCGGCTGCAGGTTTGGTACGGGATTGATCATCCCTATCGGAAACATCATTTGTATCTGGGGGTGGGGTGGGAGGGTGGGTAAGCTCGACAATCGGAAGGGGGAGAAGTAGTAGTTAAGAGAAGAGCATATGGAGGCGAGAAGGGATGATGTTGGTAGTGGATGTTCTTACTCACATTCTAAGATGACATAGCTGTGACAAGCCGACACCGTCTTCAAGATATACAACTGTTTATTGACATCTAATCACTTATATCGTTTGTCCCGTCTACGTCCTGATCACAGCTTTCACGCAACACATTGTTCAGACGCCAACACGCTGACTCCTCACACATTCCCCAACCAGGGTTCTGCGTCTTCAGTTCCACATCGCAGCATAGATGGATCTGGTCATTGCATCGATTTTCACACAAATGACTTGGCTGGACTTCACTTTGATGGATGTTATCGCCTGGTCGTCCTCTTGCAGCAATGAGTTTCACGTTCCCATTCACTTGATCACTCTCACGTCCTCTCGTTCTGACGGTCAACACATACTGTCTGATCAGACTGGGGTTTGAACGTATATCCAGTATTCGTTCCACGTGGCAACACGGGGTTGTTCTAATGTTCCACGTGGCGACCTGTGGTCGTTCTCCTTCGCTTCCACGTGATAATACGTAGTCGTTCCCTACCTTGAAGACCTCGGTTAACCCGAGTATCTGGCTTCTCTCGGTGTTATTGTTAACTTGTGGATCCCCCCCCCCCACCCTCACCCCCAACCTTCCCAATCAGGGTGAAAATATCTCCCATTACAAGAAAGTTAAGTGTATCACAGAACCAAGTGTGACTGATGCAAGAGGCATTTGTAACGAAATGTATTGGGTGAAGATCTTTGCCAGAATGCCCATCATATGGAACTACAACATTCCACAGTAGTCTTGTAATTGAATTGAGGGTGATGACGACTATTCATATTGCATGATTACCAGCAGCACATACAGGTCTTGGTAGTAACGGACTCACAAATCGTGCCAAGAAAAGTAAGAAATCTGTGGCGTAGTATGACTGCAGTAGTAAGCGTGTTTGTTTGAATCACGACACTCTGCGGTTAATTATATTATGCAGTCATTGTAAGCCAGTTTGTTTGAATCACGACACTGTGCGGTTAATTATATTAAGCAGTCACTGTAAGCCACAAATTTGGATATGACTAAACGGAATAATGTCTGAGCAATTATGATACTCTATAAAGTCCTAAATCACAAAGAAAACAGCCACAAACAGTTTGTAGATTCAAATGAATACAGCTGTGCTTTTAACCCCGAGAGTGGGAAAGGGATATAACATTTTTTTCCATTAGCCCTTCTTTAGTAGTTACATTTTTTGACGTTTGTCCTTTTAATTAGCTTTTTTTTTTAACTTACTCCTGTTTGTCTCGACGGTAACAGGCGTTCGATTTTTATACTGTTTAGTAAGAAAGTGTAACATTGAATGAAAGTGTATACACACTTGCCATGTGGATGACAATGCAATGTGGTGAAAAAATATTGTGACATTGTTTGCTTCTTAGTTATAATTTTTATTGCCCGAACGTTTACCACTCAATATTTTTAGGTAAAGGTTAATATCCCTTTACCCAAGTGAAATAATCTGTACACTTTTCATATAAAATTGAGTTGACGTTTACGCTATTTTTGTCAGAAGCAATCGAGCATATTTTTTCATTATTGTCTCGCTTGCTTTCTTCTATGTATTTAAAAAAGCTCTTGATTTGCACCAGCAGATGTTTGAATAAATAAACAGATGTGTGCAATCAATACAGAAACATTTAGAGAATCTTGCTGTAAATGTTTTTTTGGGTGAAATGTGCTTGGAGAAACTGCATCATTGTTATCTTTTCTTTAGAGATGCAATTTTTCGTTATTTCAAGCCCTACTCTGGCAGATAGATAGATATATAGATAGATATATAGATACATAGATAGATTAGATTAGATAGATAGATAGATAGATAGATAGATAGATAGATAGATAGATAGATAGATAGATAGATAGATAGATAGATAGATAGATAGATAGATAGATAGATAGATAGATAGATAGATAGATAGATAGATAGATAGATAGATAGATAGATAGATAGATAGATAGATAGATAGATAGATAGATAGATAGATAGATAGATAGATAGATAGATAGATAGATAGATAGATAGATAGATAGATATAGATAGATAGATAGATAGATAGATAGATAGATAGATAGATAGATAGATAGATAGATAGATAGATAGATAGATAGATAGATAGATAGATAGATAGATAGATAGATAGATAGATAGATAGATAGATAGATAGATAGATAGATAGATAGATAGATAGATAGATAGATAGATAGATAGATAGATAGATAGATAGATAGATAGATAGATAGATAGATAGATAGATAGATAGATAGATAGATAGATAGATAGATAGATAGATAGATAGATAGATAGATAGATAGATAGATAGATAGATAGATAGATAGATAGATAGATAGATAGAAATTGCTTTGTGTCAATATTTAAAAATTTGTCCTGTTGTGGGTTACAATTTGTTGTTTGAAGCGCCACCCTCCCTTCTTACGGGGTCCCCTGAATATAGCCGAGGCATAGATATGGCCTATCTGGTTGAAAGGGGTTTCTATGACGTCTCAACATATGATCCTCATCCGCATTGTGACACTTAGTTGGATGTCCTCTTTGGGTACACATACCTACCCACCCGTGAGATAGCATCGAAATGTTTCGTTTTCAGAAGCGCCACCCTGGCTTTTATATGTAGAAAATGGTATAATCAGCCTGCGCACACATTTTCGGCTCACCCTTCCATGGTAAGAATGTACCCCTAACATTGCTTTTTGATAGCAAATGGAGCATATTTTCTTTGCTTCTATACTTTCGTAATGGCAATCCATTGTAATCCTCATCATTTTCAGAGAAAAAAAAAAAAAAATTGGTTTCTTCATATGCTTTTTCGAAACTTTTACAATATGTGAAACTGTGCCACAGTGTCACAACATGAATTTGAATTTCCCTCTGGTTTGCCCGCCAGTGTCATGGACCACTAACGTAAAAAAAAAAAAAAAGAGGGACATTTAGTAGAATTTAAAAAAAAAAAAAAAAACTACTCAAAATGTACTGGCAAACATATGTAAATTAACTATGGCAGAGCGCCAAACTTATTGAAATCGTCCAATCCGCGACACAGTTCAGGACGTGGCACAAAAATTCTGGAACACTATAACTAGCTAGTACGGTGAGAAGCAACAATGGTCTGACAAGCTAAAAGCGACAGACGCCGTGTTCTATCTATCTATTGTCTTCTTCACTTTTACCGGGTTGCAGCCCAGTGTCGTGGTTTAAAATATTTGTTTTGTGCCTCTCGCGTGATTTGAGGGACAGTTTTCTGGAACTTCTGGCCGTATTCAGCTACTCCATCTATCCATTTTTTCCTGGGTCTTCCTCTGGCCTTTCTTCCCGATGTTCTATTGTAAAAGGCCTTATAGGCAATCTGATCCGGTTGCATTCTTACTAAATGACCAAACCACTTCATTCTCTGTTTTTCAATATGTTCCATGCATGCTCTTGTTCCAACTTTGTCTCTAATGCTGACGTTTGTGACTCTGTCTCTTCGTGTATGACGCCGTGTTGGGGTCTTGAAAATTGACAGACGTGCAGGTCAAGAGTTAGAGATTGTAGAGACACGCTTTTCATCTTCATTGGCAACATTGCAAGCTGTTTAGGTAAGACAACGTAGATGTCAGTTTCTTATTGTGGAAAAATTAGTGAAAGGGTGTGAGACATCATTTCTAGCAATGGACTCGAAGTGAAGGGACGAACATAGCGACCGGAGCAGTGACAATAGACAAGACGAATATCTGCAAAGGGTAGCTGGAGTTTGTCTAGGGGAAAGTTTATTGCATTGCTATATTTTCAATGTGAGGAATAGAACATCACACTTTGCATTTGCAAACATGTCATATATCTACCTAGATCTATATCAGGAGATTACAGTGAATTCATATTGCATTGCCAGTCACGTCCGCTCGCTAGCGCAGTTGGCTAAAACCGACTGAGTGGCGAACGGACGACAAACTCATCAGCTCGGGGGTAGGCAGAAAAGACACATATTTCCCAGATTGACGGTACCTACCGTGAAATCAAGGCCAGAGGGCATTGATATCCATAGTACTGAGCCAAAGGGTTTACGACTCATAGTTTCTGATTTAAAAAAAAAAAAAAAAAAAAAACAGTGTTTATAAATTATCCTGAACACAGGAGAGTGTTTACCTAATTTGTCATATTGTTGCAATTGGTATTCATGTATTTATGCTGTGATCCAAGGATCAGTGTGCATGCATATATTAATCAATGCATTTAAAGGACAAATGCCTGGTCTATAGACTCCTTAAATGAGCTGTGCTGTAGCAGTGGAGCTGATCACTACATGTCTACAGGGAGATTCATGATCTCATTCAATTACAATGTAAGTTAGATTTAACACGCCATTGTTAATATATTGTGTTAAAAAAAGCATAGTATAAGTAAGTGTATAACTTTTTAGTCCATTTGTTAATTGTATACTAGGTATGTAACAGCAAGTTAATAATATAAAAATATTTTTTTCATATATTTTTTGCAGATATTGATTTGGATGCATAAGAAATGGCTGGACGTTAGCCTTTATAATGGCTTTCATCTCGTTGCCAAGATCAGCGGCATTTCAGGCACACGAATAGTAGCAGCAGTGCTAACAAATCAATCAGAAAACAACGTCTGCAGGCTCCTAAATCTTTTTTTGAAAAAAAATATCTTGCATACTGCGCTAGAACACACTATGCTTTGATTGGCCCTATCAGTCATCTACGTACTCATAAACTCAGTTCTGCTGAGGGGTTGAAAGGAGTGGCCCGGATTAATCATAACTCAGTGTTGCCACTTTGGATGTTTTACATCCAGATTTAGAGGTTTTTCTTTGCATTTAGGTGGTGTTTTTGACGTTTAGATGGTAAATGATTTTCTAGAAGTTTTTCATTTGGAGTTAGCTATATTATATATTCTCTATTCTTTCAGTGTCAGTTTAATCATTACTGTGTAAAATATTTACAACAATATTTTTTGTTTTGGTCTGGCACGTGCATTGTGACAATTGCGATTACTTAAACTTTGAACTCTCACTAGGGTCAGAGCTCAAATATCTGGCAGCCTCGGTTCCGATTAAAAGCGTATGTAAATCATACTAACTATTATCGTTATGCATACGTCCTTATTAGGGCGTAATTTTTTTTTATTTGAAGCCCCACTCTGGCTTTTGCCAGGGGCCGCAATATAGGCAGGTCATCATTATGGCTAAATGTCTGAACGCGGTTTCTAGGACCTCTCCACGGTGATCCTCATCTGCAAGGTGGCACTTTGTGTCATCGGGTGTTTATCGCTTGTGTGGTGTCCTGGTGGGGTAGAAATTCAGTCAGTCAGTCATACTAACTTTGTTTCAGCCGTATCCTAACTGTGCTGACTCTGTGTTTCTTTTTCACGTTATTTAAAAAAAAAAAAAAAAGATAATTGCTTGCCTTCATGTGAGGCTTTCACTTTGAAAAAAAAAAAAAACCTTTTAACATGCCAAAAGTTTAGTATGAGCAAAAATGAGCGGAAAGAGTGGCTGTAAGATGACAAAATTAAAGACTGGGTAATAGCAGTTTCTGGAGATATGACCACTGCTCGTTGTAAGCATTGCAAGTGCGAAATTAAAGCGAAAATGCAAGACTTAAAGAGTCATGCAAAGACTTCCAAAAAAAAAAAAAAAAGCATAAAACCGCAGTTCCATTCAAAGATAGTACACCGCTGACATTGTTTTCAGAACTACACTGATAAATGAATCATCAAAAGTTGAAGGATTGGTCGCAATTTTTTAAGCTGTCATTGTGCAATTTTAAATTGTGACCATTCGATTGATTTTTTTTAAAAACACTATAAGAAATACTTTATTTTCTGACTTTAAAAAAGATTTAATCAGTGATATTTCTACAAATAAATACAGTTTATTATTAGACGAATCAAATGATATTTCTGTACTGAAAGTGCTTGGTGTGGGTAATATATATTACAGCAACAATACAGACAAAGTAGTTTCTACATATCTTGGACTAGTTCAATTGGAAATGTGTGATGCAGAAAGTATAGTTCAGGAACTGAAGAAACATTTAATCAGCAAACAGTTAGACTTGAATAATTTCGCTGCAAATGGTACCGATAATGTCTCGGTGATGGTTAGTATAAACAATGGCATTTATGCCAAGTAGAATAAGCTATCCCATCGTTAATCCTTATAAAATGTATGTGTCATTCATTGCAGCTAGCATTATCACAAGCTTCATTTGAATGTTTACCATGGTATTTTGAATAGCTCATTGCTGAAACACATAACTGGTTTTCCAAATCATTTGTCAGACAACATCAATATAATACATTATATACAGCCTTGAATGATGGTTCCACACTACTGAAAATTCTGTCAGAATGCAAAACTAGATGGTTATCAATTCAACCAGCTGTTGAATTGTGAACGTATGGTTGGAGTTGAAGACATACTTTGAAATAACAAGACAAAGTGAAAAGTACTACACAGCTGAAATACTATGTGGAATGTACAGTGATGAAAAAAATGGCATTCCTTCTCTTTTTACAACCTATTCTAATGGAAGTGCAAACAGTTAATAAACTGTTCGAATCTAAACATGTTGATAAAGTTAAATTACTTGACGATCTCACTTTGCTTTTTCACTCAACTGGTTAAAGACTGGTGTTGCCAACGTCTAAAGCTGATTTGCTCACTTGCACTAAAAAGATCTATTTGGCCCCTAAGCCATACCGTGCCCTCTACGTAGTTTAACTCCCAAAATTACTGTGCAAATAGCAATGATAACAAATGAGGAAAAGGGAATAATACAATTGTTGATCAGAAAAGTAATACTCTCAACAGCTATTTTCTCTTTGGTGACAATTAGTCCAAAGACTGTCATGTTTTTCCTTACCTTGAAGCCCAGTGTGTTCACAACGTAAAATGGGCTACCGCTAAAAATAAAGACGACGAATATGCTAACCGTGGTCATTGCTGTTCTTTTTGGGGTCAGAATGCTTTTTACCTCCAAGTAGAGTACATTACTTTGATTTAACAGCTGGATAAACAATGAAGACAATTTTCATTTGGCAAATAATGCTATGAAACTAGAGAAAAAAAAATTTTTTAAGAAAACATTTGAAAGCCGTAATTTACAAAATTAGAACACAGTCTCATTATTCTGAAGAGACTTCCGGGCATGAATAACAGAGACATACATTTGAGAAGAGGATGAAAGATGAAAATTAACTGAATAATACTGAATCAGTGTGAACATACGTAATGATTGCTTACAATAATTATTACGCAAATGAGAAGATGACCTAATGAAATTGCGTTTAGTCAACAGTTTTAAAAACTCTCACGAAAAGTCTCTATTTTATCTGTACTTCACAAAATAAATACCCTAAAGAAACTTGCGAATTTCTCTGACAAAAAAATACAAATTAAGGATCTGAGATGAAGAGAATAGGTTGAGGACATACAAAATGTTTTTACTGACAACCGTTATAAGAGGAAAACGACTGAGATGGCTTGGGTACATTGCTAAATGATTAATGACAGTTAGGCAAGGAGAGATCTCCAGAGGACGGCATGCAGAAAAATTGCAAGCGGAAGACATGGGGAAACATGATAGAAAGGGAAATGATTGGCAACTTTATGTCTTTCTAGACGAATGTGTTATATTTCGTTATGTGTGGGCATGGGACTCACAACCCATGACGGAGGTACGTGTTACAGGCAAGACCAGCCCGCTTTTAGAAACGAATTCCTCGATTATTTTATGAGATTACGGGAGCTCTGTTGTCAACATTGTGTTTAGTCTGGGTTTTTTTTCTCAGACACTCAGCTCTCATTTTTTCTGGAATCATTGTTTTTCCTTCTTACTCTATTCCTGGTGCGCCCCTATCCACATAATCTGGTCCATTTTGCTCCCACGAGTCTATTCCAATGCCTTTATCCTTCATGTTACGCTTGTACATATCTTTATTTTCAAGTAGAGGTCGGTCTCGACATCTTCTACCCGCCTTTATTCACCATGGAGGATGTCCTTAGGGGCTCTGCAATCTTCTATTCTACAGTTGTGACCCAGTCACCTACAATTTCGTAGAGGGAGCAGTTACAAGACAGCTGTAATACCTGCTCTTTATGCCCGGCTCTCTAGCGAAGTTGGTTAAACCTGACTTTCGCGGCGGCCGGGTGACGAACTCCTTGTAGTCCGGGTTCACTCCCGGGGGTAGGCAGAAAAGCCACATTTCTCCCAGATTAATGGTACCTATAATGGAATCAAGGCCGAAGGGTTGCGATATCCATAGTACCGAGCCAAAAGCGTTTACAACTCATGGTTTCTGGATACGTTTAAAAAAAAAAAAGAAAATACCTGCTCTTTCTAATACCTCATGGTGTGTGATCTTGCCATTCAACTTAATGCCAAGTATTCTTAGCCATGGCATGTGAAATTTTTAAAGCCGTTTCTCCAGGTGCGATTAAAGTTGAACACGCTTAACTGCCATAAAGCAGAATGTTGAGAACACATGACTGATAGACAAAGAAATTTTGTTTTAATCGTGAGCTTTCTGTTCCCACAATTTTTTTTTTTTTTTTATCTGCAAAATTTTGTTGCCAACACGCCTATTCTAATGTTGATCTCTTGGTCCAGCTATAGCTTGTTATTCACTGTGGATCTCATATATGTAAAATGTTCAACTGGCTCTAGCTCTTCGCCGCCAATGAACACACCCCACATAATAACCCTTATCATAATTTTTTTGCTGATTGCCTATGTGTGTTAGTGTGTGTGTATGTGGGAGTGTGTGTGTCTCTGTGTGTGTAAGTGTGGGCTATATATGTGTCTGTAGATGTGTTTGTGTGTGTAGCTGCGTGTATATATGTTTGTGTCTGTGCCTGTGTGTAACTGTGTCTGTGTCTTTGTGTGTATCAATGTGTCTCTCTCTATAGGTGGGTCTATTTGATTAAGGCTGTGTGTGCGTGTGTCTTTGTGTCGGTTTGTGTGTCTATGTGTGTAACTAGGTGCATTTTTGTCTGTGTCTGTGTATATGTGAGTTTTTCTTGTTTCCTTATGTGAGCTTCTGTGTGTTTCTGTCCCTACCTGCGTGTGTGTATGAGTCTGTGTATGTGCCTGTTGCTGCGTGTGTGTGGGGGGGGGGAGGGGGGTTGCCTGTCTGCGTCTGTGTGTGTGCGTTTTTAGCTGCCTTTTTGCAAGTGTGCATGTATGTGTTTGTGTGATTACGTGGGTCTGTACAGCTTTAACAGTCTCTGTGTTTGTCTGTGTGCGTCTGTATGTGTCTGTGTTGTTTGCGTGTGGGTCTTCGAGTGTGTGTTTTAGAGAAAGTGTGTATGAGTGTGTGTGTGTGTATGTAATCTGGTAATCATAGTTTCAACTTCATAGCAAAAGGGTCACCCCACAGATGCTCCGCTCCTGTGCCAACGAAAAAACAAACGCAGCTCACAGTGTCACGCTATGCACTCAACTCAGAAACTGGGCGACGTGTATGTGTATGTGTGTATGTATGTACATATGTATGTATGTATGTATGTATTCATGTATGAATGTATATATGTATATATGAATGTATGTGTGTGTATGCATGTGGTTATGGATGTGTACATGTGTGTGTATTGGGTGCCTATATGTATGTGTAAGTGAGTGAATGCGTTTGCGCGTATATGTAGGCGTGTGTGTGCGCGCCCAAGCGTGCGTACGCATGCATTTTACCACCACGATTTTGTTTTTTCTTGGTTTTCAAAATTTACATATTATTACATAAACAGGATATGCTTTACTGATAAAATACAACTTCTGTGTGAAAGATGGGTGTTTGGAAGGGTCGAATGCAAGACAGACCTGCCAACATAATTTGTGACTCTTTGAAAATAAATCATATTTATGTTTTTTTGCATCTTATTCCGTGAGTAGACACAAGAGAAATATTATCAGCGAAATCCAGATGATCAAGCTGTTTTGTAGGGCCACTGAGTTTTATTCCTGGTGTTGATGTCTTCATAATCTATTCTATTGCCAGTAAAAATATGACAAGGGACAAAAGAAATCCCTTGAGTGCCTTGACTTGACTAATTTTGGTTGACCAATTTGGCTTATAATGTTTACCTACTAATTTTCTTGTGTTGCTGTAATGGTCTCTGAAGTTTCCTTTTGCTGCTGCTGTCTCCCCTTCTTGCACTGAGTCATTTAACACATATTGTCTTTATATCGGAGGGAAGCTCTGATTGTTCTTAACCTCTTGGACACGCAGAGCATTCCTATAAGCGTCCGTCCCCATCTTCAACTGCCAGCGAAGAGTTCTAATACTAATGGTGCCAGAAGCATTCTGATTAAAGATTAGTCTTGCCTTTCCTCTAAGCCTCGAGCATCTGCCAGAACCTAACGTACACGTTCTACCACTAGGCATTAACCACGTATGCCATATCGTGTATCATATTCCACCAACACGTGCAGAGCCAGCCAGTCCGCCTGTTTATTTCCCAACACACAAGCCTACCCCGGTGAGAAAATCCAGACAATACTTCACACTCATGTCCTCTGTAAGCAAAGCATGCCACTCGGCACGAAGCATGCCTGTCCTGATCTTCCTCAGCATGCTTTCTATTACAATCACGATGTGTGTATGTGTGGTTGTGTGTGTGCGTGTGTCGTGTTCTTTAACCAGCGGAAAGCTGCAGTCACCGCCTTCACCTCCATTCTTAAGCTGGATGTTCTGGTATCATATGCTAGGCTCTGCCGCACCAAACGTCGACCATTAACTTTTGCTTAGAAGCCCCACGCACTTCTTTTACCTCTTAACACTGAATCATCTGTGTAAATGATCAAATCCTCTAAGCGAGCATTATCTTGAATTATTTGATGAATTTATAGCTCTGTGGCTGCTGGCCAGTCTCCGCATTCCTCGCTCTTTTGATTATGACCCTACAAAAGCTTACCGTTCGGGTGGCACTTTAGCCCTTCCTCTGCCGCCCTAATGATCTCAAGGATGCAAACATGTCTGATTGTGTCTTCTGCCTGATCAATCTAATAATTATCTTGTATCAGCCACTGATCCTTAACTGCATCCAGAGCTTCGTGCAAAGGTTTGTCTGAGATATGTTTTCGCCTGCAGCACCTTTTGCTTTCCTGCAACAGTTGGCAAACAAAGGATGTATCGCATACACACGACTTGGGTGTCTCTAGTGCAAACCAGAATGTCTCGCATAGCTGCATTCTGTATGCGTTCTAGTTTGTCCGTCTTCTTCGAGATGGTAAGCAGTCGCAGGACATAAGAAATGACAGGATCAGGTTCTGATATAGTGTGAAAAGCATTATCTGCTCTATGTCAGTTGTACCCATAGTCTTAAGTGCACTAGGTCCTTTTTGGCATCTTGTCAAAACACTCTCCACATGGTCCTTAAAGGACAGGTCCCTGTCAAGTGTATTTCCTAGTTATATTCAGTTTGCTCTCTTTGTTTACGTTTCTACTGTCTATCATAAGACTTGGCACATTAGCTTTAACGATCCTCTTGTCTAGAGAACACCACAAAACGGACACCTTTTACAAGTGGGCGACAGCCTTCACTTCTGTACACCTCAATCATTTTTTTTCTACTGTCGCTTGAAGCTCCCGAGCTGTTTGTTCCCTCTCTTCTCCCTGCCTATATGCAAATATATCAGGCGAGACGGCAAGTCACTGTGCCAGTCGTGGAGCCTAACTGCTGGTTTTGAGGGCCGTGAGCTAAGTAGGAGAGCAACTCGACGTAAATACAGGACAGCTGCAATCCAATTCTCTAGCCATGTACTGACATCGTTTTCCTATAGTGCAGTCATCAAGATGTCGTATCTTAAACTGTTACAAGCATTCTCAATATTCAGTGCTACCGCTACAGTTTTCTGTCTGTTCTGGAACCCTTCATAGACGTCAAAAGTAAAAGTGGCCACATTTGCCCAAGTGTCCTTTCGTGGCACATAGATTCCCAGACCTCTTGGGAGAAGTTTCCCACTTTCAAATTAATTCTTGCAGCTTCAAAGAAACTATCTTCTCCAAGACCTTCCCAAATGTTTTGCGTAATGTTATGATTCTAAAGCCACTGAGCTTTAAATGATCCTTAAAAGATTTTGGTAGTGGGATTAGATAGCTGTGCACCCAGTCCTAGTACTGCTGCTGTCTTAATGCTCTGGTTAAAACAGTCAACCAAATCTGCCAGGTCTACATCGCTTGAAATCTTTATGTGGCCATACCTGACCCCATCATACCCTGATGCAGTATCTTTTGCCTTTTTCAAAATTTGTTTGATATCTCCTACTCGTATCATGGCTTCGTAATGCAATTTCTTTAAGGTGCCAACTAACTCCTTTCTAAGTTGAGCCCAGATGCCTACATCATTATGAACTGTCTAAGATGTCAACCTACGGAGAAAAGCCTCCCCTTTCTCCTCGTTTGTTGTCATATTCACACCATCGTCTCTACAAAGTGTTCCCACTGTCACAGGCCTATGTTTCAGTTGCATCCGCTTTTGCAGTTTCCAGAATTTCAGTAATTTATTGACGCCTCCCATATCATTCACAAAAGTTTCCCACTTTGCTATTTTGGCAACTGTAAAAACCTCCACTTTATCTTTTTTCACATTCTCCGCCTTCTCCACTTCCTCTCGTGAGCTTGAGGGTGTCTGTCGTACTTTTCTTAGCTGCTTCACTGTCAGTCACACACACACACACACTCACACACACACACACACACACACAAGACTCAAGTTTCTAGGGGTGCAACCGCGAAATAATGTTTCGTCAAACTTATTCCTTCAAGGAAGATAAGATACGCTTTCTAAATACGCCAGACATTTAAGTCGTGTTAATTAAAATAAATTTATCAAACCAGGTGTGCCAACTAGTACAGACAAACTCAACAATTTGTTAGAATGGCATCTGCAAATTTAACCCGTCTCCGGTGACAGTTTGGGAGGAGTTATCGGTTGAATGATCTGTTACTTACAAAGAAACACTCATATATGGGAACTTTTTGTTTTATAAATATCTTCTGCGTTCGTATAAGTTCGAAATGGTAAACGTTAAATTTGGTATACGTCGCGTTTAGACGTGAAAACATGTGTATGGCGTAGACCTGTCTTTGGAATACAAACTTGTAGGAATCAAAACTGGCCATGATACTTCGCGCTGTCTATGTTTACTTTTATAACGAAAAAGCCACAATTGGATGTCAATGACTTTGATGAGAAGTATCATCCCCAGCAAGATAATAAAATTTTGGGAAGGACCAGACAATGTCGCTTATCTGAAACATTCTTAGAAAAATGCAATAGCAAAGTTTGATGGCGTTTTTTTTTTTTTTTTTAGAAAGAGAAAAGAAAAACACTGAGCTAGAGATTCCCGATGTTGTATTGCGGGAGGGGGGGGGGGGGGGGGGGGGGGGCAAGGGAGGGAGGAATTCTTCTTTCAGACATCTGCTTTTCGTCTTCCATTTTCAGTATCATCCAAGTAGGTATTCAGATCTTCTTAGGAAGGTTAGTGAGATTAATTTACATGTATCCCATGTAATTCATTCTGTATAAGTATCTAAAGAACCATTTTCCACGCCTTTAGGCACATAGGGCTAAACATATATTTTCATAAACCAATCGGCATAAGTAGGAATGATGTGGTCAGCGTCATGCCGACCGTCTTTAATTCACTGGACTGCACCCGGAAGGCTGGTTCAACCTAGGAGCCAAGGTCATTTTTAAGGAAAATAAATCTGGCTCTGTCAGTGAGCGAACCCACGACGAGGGTGTAGCCAATCTGACTCGACTACTCCTAGTTGATTTTGTATAATTGTATTTTGATATGTAAAAGTAATTAAATTAGTTTATACAGCCCCACCAGAGTATAATTTGCTACAAACAATAGGATACAAAAATCTGCTCTAGAAACAATATATGAGATTAGAAAATCCATCAAACGTAACAACAATCAGGGCTCGAGAACAGGTCAGCCATCTCTCACTCATTGTAAACAAACTAGCCAAATGAGATGTTTGAGAATGGCTGCGAATAAAACCAGAAGAGATCGAGTGAGAAACGATGTGATTACAAGAACTATTGGAACCATACCCATCGTTAAATTTATTGAGAAGCAAAGAATGAAATGGTTTGGTCACCTAATGAGAATGGAACCAACGATGCCAGCATCAAGAGCATACAACATGAAAATCGAAACACCAAGAGGCAGGGGAAGACCAAGAAGAAGATGGATTGCAGGAGTCACTGACAACTTGAGACTTCATAACATCACGGCATATGAAGCGACTGAGCGCGCGGTTGCCGATCATCTGATAGACTGCGACGCCTAGCGGCACAAGCAGATTTTGACAAAAGAAGAAGAATAGGATACGTTTTTTGTTTTAATGTAAACAGACTAATCAATGCCTTGTAGTTTCTTATAGGAACAGTCGTTGGCTGTTGGTACTGTTTTCATACGTAAGTAAGTAAGCAAGTTTGACCCCATCAGGACATCACACAGAGCGATAAACACCAGTGGCAGTAAGTGTCACTGTGCGGATGAGGATCACCCGTGGAGAGGTCCCGAAAACCCTGTTTAGCCTTTAAGTTAAATAAGGGCCCCCAGCAACAGCCAGTGTGGGGCTTCAGAATAACGAGAAATCGAATCCAACAAGGCGACGACAAATTGGTACGATGCGCAACAAATTTGTACTTTCAAGTATAAGGAACATATTAAGTACATACACCTAAGGACCACTGAAGATATGTCTGTTTGGTGTGTGTTTGCGTATATGTGTGCGTTGAACATATTTTGCGGTGGAGTACTTACTCTGATCGGGGCTACTACGCTAATGCATTTTTCAAGTGCAACCATAGCCGTGATACAACTGCTTACTCTGGTGAAGGCGAAATGCGGTATTCCTGATAGCAGGTACGTAACCTCCGTGCTCTCAAATGCTACATCTAAATCCTCAACACCTGGGGTTAACAAGATACACGTCAGCATCATAGTTGTCAGACTGCCCAAATCAGCGATTGATAAACCTGTAGGATATTTTAAAAAAAAAAAAAAAAAAAAAATTGGCTATATTGTGTGACATTCTTTTAAATTATGAATGTTGAATTTTGAATTAGGAATCGACATCATAGCACTCGGTGCTCAGTCACCATCTTCCGCAGCAAGCAAAGAGTTCCAATTCCGATGGCACAAGTAACCATCCGATTGAATGCGTCTCCTCATCTCCCTGAATTTGGAGCGTCAGCCAGATCCCCTGGTAGCTCCTCGCAGCGCAGTTCTCTTTGGACCGTATTAATCTATCTGCGCCTCAAAGGGACCCTCACAATATCTAACTTGGCATACATAAATTCACTACCAAGTGGTGCAGAGCCAGCCAGATATGCCTTATTACGTATATGAAAACAAAAACATACGGGCGCGTGCGCGCGCTGGCGCCCACATACACACCGAACTCACTGACACACTGTGTTGCTATGTATACATAAAAGAAACTAATATGGAAATTATATTCTTGTGCAGTCTGCCCGTTCAGTAGATGTTTGTTGTACTGACTTCATATAGATACACTGAAGTGGATTCTAATTGTCTCATTCTAGATACATGGTGACATGAAAGGAATTCACGAGTGATTTTAATTACGGCTTTTCTGCCATTGGTATCACGTGTCATTCCACATTTCTTTGAGACACAATGCATTCTACAGACGTCATCTTAATCCCATCCTTTGATAATGGTTGTCATTGATGAGCAATTATTGTCTTCCTCGTTTCTTCCTTTGTTATATTTTTTGGGCTACAATATTCCCTTTAGACTCATGTGACATTTAAATGGGACACTTTTTATTACGTCGTGTGGAGAAAAACAAATCCATGTTTGATAAATAAAAAATTAGATTGTATTTGTGCGTTGATAATGACATTTAACACAGACACATTTGAAATAGTTAAAAGAATATAAATGTGTGCGCGCGTGAGTGTTTTTTTGTTGTTGTTTGGGGGGGGGGGGGAGGGAGTTGTAGCGCGAGGTTGGGGGGGGGGAAGATTATGTTTAAACATTCATGATTATAAATACGGTATAAATTGCTTCATATTTGGGCTGCATATTTCATAGACCCGTGAAATCAAAAATAAATTATATGGTATCGTATTAGATGTGTATGGCCTCTGGAAAAATCACCTTTTATATGAATGTGATAAGTAAAATATGCCAGCGTTGACAAAGAAAGATGCATGCTGCAAGCTGAAACAAATAAACAACAGACAACAGTAATAACAACTACTAATATGTCAAATGACAGGGGCAATTATAGAGCCACGTTTAACATTTGTGTAAAACAAGTGTCATGGCAAGCTATTTGATAGAAACGTGTTGCGACTTTTAGTCAGCGATCTGTTTAGCATACACATGCAAACAATCAAATTCAAGTAATGAGAGAGACAACCCCAGAGATAGATAGAGATAGAGAGATACAGTTAGAGAGGTATCTTTTAACATGTAGATAGACACAGACTTACATAAACAGACTAGACATTCAGGTAGAAAGACATAAAATAGACAAACAACTTCATAGAAAGGCAAACATTTAGACAGGCAGAGACAGACCGAGAGATATGAAAAGACAGGCGGACAAAACATAATGGAACAGACATGTCATATATTAACTTCAGAGAGGAAGCTATGATATACATGTGTGTATGTATATAAATATATATATATATATATATATATATATATATATATATATATATATATATATATTCATAAATAAAGAGAGAGAGATAGATAGATAGAGAGAGAGAGAAAGAGAGAGAGAGAGAGAGAGAGAGAGAGAGAGAGAGAGAGAGAGAGAGATTGTTTCTGTCAAAAGTCAATGCGTACAGGACGCTAAATTGATAGCTTGTCATATTACAATCGAATTAAATACATAACGCATTACAATTGGCCTTGCCTCTTACCAAAAAGATTAATGTTGATTGTATCTCTAAAACCTTGCTTTACAAAACAGGCGATATTGATACTGTTTGTCACAATGCCAAAAATATTTCGCATTGATAAGTTACATATTCCATTCATTGTTTATGTAAAATATCCTTTATTATGCTGCCTGGCTCTACTGTCAAATTTGGCCGGTAGGCTGGACTGCTTCGTCCGGCTTAGCGGGGCTTAGTGGGAGTTATGTCCCTTCGCGTCCCTTCGCCAAACTCAAAACAAGTCGCGGAAAAAGTCACGAATCAAATGACATACTTACCTATCATCATCCAGGTGCGTGTAGGGCTGCGTAGGGTTGCGTCTAGGGTTACCTATCATCATACGGTTGCGCGTAGGGATGCGTAGGGTGTCTATCATCATCATCATACGGTTGCGTGTAGGGTTGCGTAGGGTTTGGGTTAGCGGTAGGGTTAGGGGTAGGGGTAGGGTTAGGGGTAGGGTTAGGGTTAGGGGTAGGGTTAGGGGGAGGGTTAGGGGTAGGGTTAGGGTTAGTGGTAGGGGTTAGGGGTTAGGGTTAGGGTTAGATGTGACAATTTTCACGTAGGAGGTCGAAATACTGGCCGACAATCTGATGCTTGTGGGAGTGGCGCCACTGGAAGTGTGCCAAATATGACGCCAATAGCGCGCGGCGGCTGGTGCCCCAATCGGTGGCGAATTGTCCGTGTTAGTAGCATCCACCGTCCGTCGACTGTGTGCGCGATTGTAGGGAACTACGGCGTCACAATTGTCACATCTAACGCTACACCTAACCCTAAACCCCAACCCTAACCCTAACCCCTAACCCTAAACCCTACATCCTAACCCCTAACACTACACCCTAACCCTAAACCCTAACCGTAAACCCTAAACCCTAACCCTAAACCTAAACCAAACCCTAAACCCTAAACACTAACCCTAACCCCTAACCCCTAACCCTAACCCTCATCTTACGCAAACAAACAACCTACACGCAATAAGCAGCCCTACACGCAACCGTAGGACGATGATAGACACCCTACGCAACCCTACACGCACCCGGATGATGATAGGTAAGTATGCCGTTTGATTCGTGACTTTTTCCGCGACTTGTTTTGAGTTGTTTTGAGTTTGGCGAAGGGACATAACTCCCACTAAACCCCGCTAAGCCGGCCGAAGCAGTCCAGCTTACCGGCCAAATGTGACAGTGGAGCCTGCTGCCTAAATTAACTAGATCTATTTATTATTATTATCAGTGTTTCTTGTGTGCGATGACATGAGTAGTCGCTGATAAGTTTTCACAAGTGTCAATCCGTAAGTGAAAATGACATTTGAAACGTCGCTTTGTTAAATGCAAAGGTGAAGGTCCCTTTTCCACACCTTTAGATGTTTTGGGAATATAGGGTTAGACCTATATTTTTAAAGCATATCCATTGCCTTGCTGCAACTGTTGGGCTGCTTTTTGGACCCGCATCTATTCAGTGTCCCTTGTCTGTTGTGTTATAAAGTCTCTATGCTGTTTGGCTGGCCGAGGGATGCTGAGCAGATTCTATCGCGTCTTCCAATATCTATTTCTTTCTTTCTTTAGAGCGGGCTGGACAGCGGCTATTAAGGGGTCTGAAAACTCTCACAACATCATCGCGAGTCTTGTCTTGTCGACTTTAATCTTCATGGACATTGATATTTGAACGGAAGCACAGATGGCTTACAATACAGGGCTACGTCATTCAGACAAGGCTGTGCTCGGAACCACTTACCCATCAGTGCTCATTATTTTTTCTCCATTGCCTTCACAGCACTCTTGCTTACCTCGCATACTATCAGCGGCCTGAGGAGCTTTGGAATCAACATAATCAGCAACTCAAAACAAGTCGCGGAAAAAGTACCTTGAACTTCCTGATCAGCCTGCATTGCTCGATAACAAGCAGGCCTGTTGCCAGTGGCCCCCTTACTTCCAATCTATCAGAAAGATTCAAGTCTTAAATGTGGCTGAAACTCATCACTGGTTTATCCAGAACGGTAGGATTGTTTTCCTTGCCACCGCGAAACGGGTTGCCACAACCTTGCCTTTACCGACTCATAAACGGCTTGAATTGCATGCAGCATTTGATCACGCAGTCAAACCTCATCAGAATAACGTGGGCTTGATCTTTACTGCTTGTTATGATAGTTGTATCATCCATAAATACTCTTACTGGTGGCATTCAGTGATTCCCAAGTTCAAACAACTGCCCAACGCCGGCAGCAGTAGTATATCAGCGTAATACGGCGCGTATTTCGATTAAGCCACCTACTTTATCCTTAGTAAAAGATGGCGGCCAAAAGTGATTGGTCTGTTCGTGTGGCTTTATATATCCTTAGTAAATATCGATCGGGACAGCCACCCTCTTTGTCCTTAGTAAATATCGATCGTGTGGCTGATGACAGCACAAGTGATTGGTTTTAGGGAAAGGTATAGGAAATCGATACTTTGTAGATGCATTATTATCTTCATAACTGCAGGTGACAGGTGGCGTTATATAAAACGGGGGGCAAGCAGGATGTATTAGAAAGGGCAGATTGGGCGCGTTGTCTCCATAGCAACTGGTTATTCATTGTCGGTATGTGGGTATTTTCTTTATTAGTTTCATAACGGCAGGTGACAGGTGGCGTTATACTGGTTATTCATTGTCGGTATGTTGGGGTGTGGGTATTTTTAGGCGGATTGGTTTAAGGAAGACAAATATTTCTTTAGTGCAGGGCCAGCTGTTGGTTAAAAGTGGCGGATGATTCATTTCCCCATGGCGGCCAAATCTGCTTGGTCTCTCTGGGAGGCAGTTCTTTATCCTTAGTAAATATCGATCGTGTGGCTGATGACAGTACGCGTGACGGGTTTCAGGGGAAAGACATATGGTGCATAAATCGATATGTTGTCTCCATAACAAATGGTTATTCATTGTCGGTATGTTGGGGTGTGGGTGTTTTTCTTCGGGGAAAGGCAAATATTTCTTTAGTGCAGGGCCAGATGTTGGTTAAAGTGGCGGATTACCGGGGATATATTAGAAAGGGCAACTCGAGCGCCATCATCATCATCTGTGTCATGGTATTGAAGGGATGGTTTGAGCTGTAGTAAAAAGGAGGACATACGACAGAAGGGTATCTGTCTTGTCATAGTGTCGAGGGCAGAAGAGAAGGGGCTTACCTGACATCGGTGAGCAGCGGGGCGGGCGGGGCAAGGGACACGGGGCGACAGGGCGACTAAAACGGTTGGTGTTGGTTTATGGGTTCTGTAATGGACAAAAAAAAATTAGAAGTGGGTTGTTAGCGGGAGATATATATGTTATAAAACGAAACAAGTTATGGGATATGAAAATAGACATAGGCAGCAGTGACAGCCGGCAGAGGGGGAGGGGGCGTTTTAGGGTTTAGGTAATGAAACCTAGAGCAGCGGGGGCAGGGGACCCGGGGCGACTAGAAAGGCGGCATGATGACCGGGGATATATACTAAAGGGCAGATTGGGCGCCGGCATCATACTCATCATCTATGTCATGGTAGCGAAGGTCGACTGCTCAGGGATGGTTTGAGCTATAGTAAAAAGGAGAACGTACAATAGAAGGGTGGGCGGCTTGTCATAGTGTTAGATGTTGATAGTTTAAGTTTTAGTAAAAAAGGAAAACTTTAACAAAGAGGCGACCGTTGTGACATATTATTGGATATTGACCGATCAAGGAGGGTATGAGATAAAACAAAAACAATATGGTAATTTATAGCAAAACGGCGACTCTTGTGACATATTGAGGAGGCCGACCGCTTATGAAGGGTTTGAGTTGAAGTAAAAAAGGGGACTTTATGGCAAAACGGCGACTTTTGTGTCATAGCAGCGAATGCCAACCGATCATTGAGGTTTTGATTTTAGGTAAAGATGGGAATTTATGGCAAAATTGCAACTTTTATGTCAACAATAATAGGGAATGCCGGCCGCGCAGAAATAGTTTAAGCTGTAGGAAAAAGGAAAACATACGACATTTGGCGTGTGTCTTATCATAGTGTTAGATATTGATAAGTTAGGGAGGGTTTAGTTGCAGTAAAAAACGAAAGCGTTAACAGAAGGGCGACTTTTGTAACATATTATGGGAGGCCGGCCACTCATCCGTAGTTTAAATTGTAGTGGGAAAAAATAGCAAAAGGACGACAGGTGTGGCAAAGTGTCGGGTTCTGGCCGTACATATATGGTTGAGCTGTAGTTTAAAAAAAAAAAAAGGAGAACTGTTGTGTCATATTGTTAGATATCACCGCTCATAAAGGGGTTTACGTTGTAGATCAGAGGCGGCGCTACCAGGCGACGAAGGTGGGCTGGGGCAATTTTAGGTACCAAAAGGGCGCTATGTCTTTCTCGACAGACAGCGTAAACCACACACGAGACGTTACATGTCTTTCACTGGTCTTTACAAGGCAATAACTGAAGACGCCAGATAACCCGATCACTATCCTTGGGGCAAAGGGGAGCTGGGGCAATTTTGGGTACCAAAAAGGCGCTATTTCTTTCTCGACGGACAACGTAAAGGACGCACGAGACATCGCATGTCTTTCACGGGTCTTCACAAGGCGATAACAGAAGACGCCGGGTAACCCGATCACTATCCTTGGCGCACAAAAGTCACCCGATGTTTTTCTTCATAGGACACCGTAAGCCACGGAAGAGAAAGAGCATATCTTTCACTGGTCTTGACAATTCGTCACCTAAGGTTCCTATTAAGTAGCTAACTGTCCTTCTGACACAGCAAATCACTCGATGGTTTTCTCTACGGGACACCACAAAGCACGCAAGAGACAGAGCATGTCTTTCACTGGTATTGTCAAGTCAGTTGCCGACGGTTCTTAGTAAGTAGTGCACTGCCCCTGGGACCCAGCAACCACCCGATATTTTTCTTGACGAGACATCTTAGGTCACTTTAGTCTTCCTCCTTGCTTCCGGCGTTGTCAGCGTCCTCGTTGTCGTCTTCCTTGTTGACTTCGGCGGGTCGTCGTCTTCGGCGTCATCGTCGCCTCTAATGTCGTCTTCGTCGTCGACTGCATAACCCAAGGTTTTTACTAACTGTCCCGGCTGCCTCGGACACGATGCGACTTTAGGAAAACAGGAGACTCGTCGTCTTTGCAGTTGTCTTCCTCCTAATTTGCTCGTCTTCGTCGGTGTCGGCGCGTCGTAGGACAACGTTAGTCACTCGTTCACTAACCTCTCTTGGTAAGTCATTAATTAACATTGGTACTATGCGAGTCGCTAAGATGTCTTTTCTGTTGGGGAAACACTTGATGTCTTGGTCCTTTGATACATCTTGAATCACACAAGATATGACACACATCTTTCACCAGCTGTCCCTGACGACTCGGACACACAGTGGCTTTCAGAAAACACAAGGCAGCTTTTTAGAAGCCAGAAGGCTACTTCAAGAACCCCAGAAGGCATCTTTTTACAAACCAGAAGGTGACTTTAGAAACCCAGAGGGATACTTTTTAGAAACCCGAGGGTGATGTGTAGAAAATAAGAGACAACGGTTAGAAACAAGACGGCACCTTTTACGAAATATAAGCTGACTTTGACGAAACATTAGGCAACTTTTTTATTCAACATAGGGCGCCTTTTAAGAAACACGAGACGACTTCACTTATAAAGCCAACATTTTCTTTTCCCGACTAGCGAAAGGTCGCATACTTAGGAACACATAAACCTTTCTTACTCCTATCACTGCTCTCGCTGAACAAGAAACAACACAACAACTTGTCGTCGCACTGTCGAAACAAACAAAATAACCTTTTGTCATTGAGCTGGGGAAACTTGGAAACTGTTCATTTCTTCTTCTTCTTCTTCTTCTTCTTCTTCTTCTTCTTCTTCTTCTTCTTCTTCTTCTTCTTCTTCTTCTTCTTCTTCTTCTTCTTCTTCTTCTTCTTCTTCTTCTTCTTCTTCTTCTTCTTCTTCTTCTTCTTCTTCTTCTTCTTCTTCTATGAACAGTTTCCAAGTTTCCCCAGCTCAATGACAAAAGGTTATTTTGTTTGTTTCGACAGTGCGACGACAAGTTGTTGTGTTGTTTCTTGTTCAGCGAGAGCAGTGATAGGAGTAAGAAAGGTTTATGTGTTCCTAAGTATGCGACCTTTCGCTAGTCGGGAAAAGAAAATGTTGGCTTTATAAGTGAAGTCGTCTCGTGTTTCTTAAAAGGCGCCCTATGTTGAATAAAAAAGTTGCCTAATGTTTCGTCAAAGTCAGCTTATATTTCGTAAAAGGTGCCGTCTTGTTTCTAACCGTTGTCTCTTATTTTCTACACATCACCCTCGGGTTTCTAAAAAGTATCCCTCTGGGTTTCTAAAGTCACCTTCTGGTTTGTAAAAAGATGCCTTCTGGGGTTCTTGAAGTAGCCTTCTGGCTTCTAAAAAGCTGCCTTGTGTTTTCTGAAAGCCACTGTGTGTCCGAGTCGTCAGGGACAGCTGGTGAAAGATGTGTGTCATATCTTGTGTGATTCAAGATGTATCAAAGGACCAAGACATCAAGTGTTTCCCCAACAGAAAAGACATCTTAGCGACTCGCATAGTACCAATGTTAATTAATGACTTACCAAGAGAGGTTAGTGAACGAGTGACTAACGTTGTCCTACGACGCGCCGACACCGACGAAGACGAGCAAATTAGGAGGAAGACAACTGCAAAGACGACGAGTCTCCTGTTTTCCTAAAGTCGCATCGTGTCCGAGGCAGCCGGGACAGTTAGTAAAAACCTTGGGTTATGCAGTCGACGACGAAGACGACATTAGAGGCGACGATGACGCCGAAGACGACGACCCGCCGAAGTCAACAAGGAAGACGACAACGAGGACGCTGACAACGCCGGAAGCAAGGAGGAAGACTAAAGTGACCTAAGATGTCTCGTCAAGAAAAATATCGGGTGGTTGCTGGGTCCCAGGGGCAGTGCACTACTTACTAAGAACCGTCGGCAACTGACTTGACAATACCAGTGAAAGACATGCTCTGTCTCTTGCGTGCTTTGTGGTGTCCCGTAGAGAAAACCATCGAGTGATTTGCTGTGTCAGAAGGACAGTTAGCTACTTAATAGGAACCTTAGGTGACGAATTGTCAAGACCAGTGAAAGATATGCTCTTTTCTCTTCCGTGGCTTACGGTGTCCTATGAAGAAAAACATCGGGTGACTTTTGTGCGCCAAGGATAGTGATCGGGTTACCCGGCGTCTTCTGTTATCGCCTTGTGAAGACCCGTGAAAGACATGCGATGTCTCGTGCGTCCTTTACGTTGTCCGTCGAGAAAGATATAGCGCCTTTTTGGTACCCAAAATTGCCCCAGCTCCCCTTTGCCCCAAGGGTAGTGATCGGGTTATCTGGCGTCTTCAGTTATTGCCTTGTAAAGACCAGTGAAAGACATGTAACGTCTCGTGTGTGGTTTACGCTGTCTGTCGAGAAAGACATAGCGCCCTTTTGGTACCTAAAATTGCCCCAGCCCACCTTCGTCGCCTGGTAGCGCCGCCTCTGACCTACAACGTAAACCCCTTTATGAGCGGTGATATCTAACAATATGACACAACAGTTCTCCTTTTTTTTTTTTAAACTACAGCTCAACCATATATGTACGGCCAGAACCCGACACTTTGCCACACCTGTCGTCCTTTTGCTATTTTTTCCCACTACAATTTAAACTACGGATGAGTGGCCGGCCTCCCATAATATGTTACAAAAGTCGCCCTTCTGTTAACGCTTTCGTTTTTTACTGCAACTAAACCCTCCCTAACTTATCAATATCTAACACTATGATAAGACACACGCCAAATGTCGTATGTTTTCCTTTTTCCTACAGCTTAAACTATTTCTGCGCGGCCGGCATTCCCTATTATTGTTGACATAAAAGTTGCAATTTTGCCATAAATTCCCATCTTTACCTAAAATCAAAACCTCAATGATCGGTTGGCATTCGCTGCTATGACACAAAAGTCGCCGTTTTGCCATAAAGTCCCCTTTTTTACTTCAACTCAAACCCTTCATAAGCGGTCGGCCTCCTCAATATGTCACAAGAGTCGCCGTTTTGCTATAAATTACCATATTGTTTTTGTTTTATCTCATACCCTCCTCCTGATCGGTCAATATCCAATAATATGTCACAACGGTCGCCTCTTTGTTAAAGTTTTCCTTTTTTACTAAAACTTAAACTATCAACATCTAACACTATGACAAGCCGCCCACCCTTCTATTGTACGTTCTCCTTTTTACTATAGCTCAAACCATCCCTGAGCAGTCGACCTTCGCTACCATGACATAGATGATGAGTATGATGCCGGCGCCCAATCTGCCCTTTAGTATATATCCCCGGTCATCATGCCGCCTTTCTAGTCGCTCCGGGTCCCCTGCCCCCCGCTGCTCTAGGTTTCATTACCTAAACCCTAAAACGCCCCCTCCCCCTCTGCCGGCTGTCACTGCTGCCTATGTCTATTTTCATATCCCATAACTTGTTTCGTTTTATAACATATATATCTCCCGCTAACAACCCACTTCTAATTTTTTTTTTTGTCCATTACAGAACCCATAAACCAACACCAACCGTTTTAGTCGCCCTGTCGCCCCGTGTCCCTTGCCCCGCCCGCCCCGCTGCTCACCGATGTCAGGTAAGCCCCTTCTCTTCTGCCCTCGACACTATGACAAGACAGATACCCTTCTGTCGTATGTCCTCCTTTTTACTACAGCTCAAACCATCCCTTCAATACCATGACACAGATGATGATGATGGCGCTCGAGTTGCCCTTTCTAATATATCCCCGGTAATCCGCCACTTTAACCAACATCTGGCCCTGCACTAAAGAAATATTTGCCTTTCCCCGAAGAAAAACACCCACACCCCAACATACCGACAATGAATAACCATTTGTTATGGAGACAACATATCGATTTATGCACCATATGTCTTTTCCCTGAAACCCGTCACGCGTACTGTCATCAGCCACACGATCGATATTTACTAAGGATAAAGAACAGCCTCCCAGAGAGACCAAGCAGATTTGGCCGCCATGGGGAAATGAATCATCCGCCACTTTTAACCAACAGCTGGCCCTGCACTAAAGAAATATTTGTCTTCCTTAAACCAATCCGCCTAAAAATACCCACACCCCAACATACCGACAATGAATAACCAGTATAACGCCACCTGTCACCTGCCGTTATGAAACTAATAAAGAAAATACCCACATACCGACAATGAATAACCAGTTGCTATGGAGACAACGCGCCCAATCTGCCCTTTCTAATACATCCTGCTTGCCCCCCGTTTTATATAACGCCACCTGTCACCTGCAGTTATGAAGATAATAATGCATCTACAAAGTATCGATTTCCTATACCTTTCCCTAAAACCAATCACTTGTGCTGTCATCAGCCACACGATCGATATTTACTAAGGACAAAGAGGGTGGCTGTCCCGATCGATATTTACTAAGGATATATAAAGCCACACGAACAGACCAATCACTTTTGGCCGCCATCTTTTACTAAGGATAAAGAAGGTGGCTTAATCGAAATACGCGCCGTATTACGCTGATATACTACTGGCAGCCCCATCTAAAATGACGTGCATGGACATAACGAACAAGAAATCGTACACCTCATTGCTATTTTAACCTGGAGCTCAGTCCAGATCGTAGTGTACATGCGGGAGAGAAGTGAATGGCAAACTTTGAAAAAAATATTGCACGATCATAAATATGATCTTTAGCGTTAGTTGGAACATGCGAATTGCCTGCCCTCATAGCTTATAGGGTACTGAGCAATAGATATTGGAAAGTTCCACACATATAACATGCAATTCGGTACTCTTTGCTTCAGCTCTCTGAATATACTTTCAGATCATGGTCGTATGCTCAAGACACCCGGAACGTCTGGGATGCCACAGTGTTGCACTGTTATGTCAGTGTACCTGTTCTGCATTAGATATCGAGTGAGTCTGCGTGCCATTACTGAGAAGAATATTTTGCTCTCAACGTTCAACAGTGAAATGGGCCAGAATTGGTATAGACTGGTGGATTCTCGCTTCTTGTGAATGTAGACTATTTGCTTTCTGCCACTGCGTACGAATATAATATCGGCTCAACACGTGCCTTAGTAAGCTGTAAAGCTTTTGGAGTACTTTTGGACAGCGTTTATTCTGAATACATCTTCAGAAATTCGACTCAAGTACCTCTATACTGACTAAACGAGCTCCAGACTTTGGTTGCTCGAACAGGTCTGAGTACATCTTCAAAAATTCGACATAAGCCCCTGACTTTGATTGCTCGAACTGGAAACGGGTCCCTAAAGAAATTGTCTCGTTACCTCTTGTTTTTCGTCTTCCGTTGCAATAGAAACGCTTAGCGCGACAGTGGGCACTGTGTGAGCTCTTCAGGTGCAGTCAGATCTCGTAAATCCCTTCCGTTCGCTGCCTCTAGCGGCTTTAAAACGTAGCTCATTGTTTGTCAGTCTGACATTTGACAATATCTCTTTGCCTTTTGCTTTTCTCATGCATGATGACTAGCGGAGTCTTCTCGACTGTCCCGAACTCGCGGAAAGTTTGCAGTATGTCACCGAACTGTGTTAGCTTTTCTTCTAGCTACTTGTTCTTATGTTCACCATCAATGACCTCACATAAACTACATTTCAGCTTGTACCACAATACCCTGTCACTTGAAGGTGGAAAACCTGAGCTTCGTCTGCACTAGTCAGAGATCTGCAACGGCACGTCTTCGTGATGAAGTTATTGAACTTCCCCAGGCCGGTGAGGTGAACCCTGTCAATCGTTTCCTAATGACTCACGAGCTATCTTAGCGTTTCGATGGCACCTACTACGAGGTGCACCATCGCCTTTAATTCTTCAGGTTTGAGTTCTTTGACTAACTTAAGCTTCTTGAAGCTTTTCCCACAAGTACATAGCCAGCCCGGTCGTTGGGCAACAATTACTCTCCGGTGTCATGCAGGGTCAAAAACGTTAGTAACACTTTAGGGTAGTGATTCATGGTCTCTCTTTTCTTAGAACTCAAACAATATATTTCATTATACTTTTTCGAAATCATAAAATTATACCAGAGGGCCAGTTTATACCCCGGGGCGCTAGTATTTCCAGTTCGTCAAAAGGAATGGGTTGGCCACCCTTAGTTTAGACCAATACGTCAAGAACTCATATTCAGCATACCTACACCCATTTAAATGTTCACATTATGAAGTACTCAGTGACATAAAAACAAAAAAAAAAAAGGCCCACAAAAATATCGACACAGAGTATATTAAAAAAACAAAATTAACCTTAAAGCGACTTTAGAATTGTGAATAAGTTTCTCTTTATTTTATATACAGTTTATGACATGCTAATAAATTATGCCACACAGAAAATAATATCAGCTTAAAATTAGTAATTTATTTGTTAATTTTCTTTCTGTATAGCGTTTACAACGTTTTTTTTTTAATTTAAACATTGTTGGCGGTCTTGAACATTTTTTCAAGTACTGTAGAGGCGATCATGTGTTGTTATCGCGGTGCAAAACAAATCTGACAAAATGCTGTTCTGTATTTACTGCTCATATGATGATAAATAAAGATGTTCATAGATGAGTTTATACCTTCCAGTAAATAAATAAACCAAGCTATAGCTAACGACACATCCGCGTATTTTCCATTCACTGAAAGCTCCGGCTGAAAAGCAACTGATACCATGAGTAAAGTAGTTGGAATAGAGCAAGC